>OZ035829.1:5437431-5566349 GCA_964034765.1 Knipowitschia caucasica | reverse complement strand
CGGCCCTCGCCGCACCGCGCGACTCCCTGCACCACGCTGTCCCGCCTCACGCCGCCCCGCACCAAGCCGCAAAGCACCGCTTCACAACGCCCCGCACTACGCCGCACCACACCGTACCACGCAGCACCGCTAAAAGGAGGTGGTCCCGCCGTGTGATGATTTGTGTCCGTAGCCATAGAAGAATGTTAGTCAAATTGTAATGAATATGATAAGTAGAGCTGGTTTGGCTCCCCATGTAAACTTTGATACAGTCTGTAGGGGGCGCTAATGGGCCAATTTCCAATATTTCACTTTAACCTGACCTAAACCCTAGAATTGAACAATGGATTAAAGTTTTGTGCAAATCAGACTTTGTTTGTGCAAACAGGAGCAAAATTAATGTTGTCAAAAAGAGCCAAAAAAACCCTCACATTTTGCCGCTCCGCTGCTCAAACAACGTTTCACGGATCAAAATTCCCTGAAGTCATTTTGAAGGTACATGTGTTGAGATGATGTGGAGCGATTTTGAGGCGAATCGGTGAAACGGCCGAACGGCTGGTTTGATGTTTGTGTGAGGTGTACATTTGCAATGAATGGGGAGCGTTTGTCGTCGCCAAGGCAACAGGGTAAAAAATAAGCCTTGGACCCTATTGACTTTATGAATCAAGAGGGCAAAACAGATTTTTGTGCAAAATTTCAAACATTTTGAAAAAACTAAATTTGAAAATGCCAATCTAAAATTTTGAAATAGTCTGTAGGGGTTATATAGGGGTTATATTGTGTCAATTTGAATCATTTGACTTTCAAATGACCTAGACCCTAGAGTTGAACAATGTATTAAAGTTTTGTGCTATACAGAGTTTGTTTGTGCAAACGGGAGCAAATTTTATGTTGTCAAAAACGGCCAAAAAAGGTCACATTTTGCCGCTCCGCTGCTCAAACAATGTTTCACTAATCAAAAATCCCTGAGGTCATTTTGAAGGTACATGTGTTGAGATGATGTGGAGCGATTTTGAGGCGAATCGGTGAAACGGCCGAGGAGGAGTCGCTTTCCAACAAACATGTATGAAAACTTTTGCTGTTCATTTTGCCATTTTGCAGTGAAATTTCTGGGCTTCCTGTTTGTCAGGGGGTGGAGCCATAATAATATTTTTTTTCTTGTCTTGACTATAGGAACATGTGTACCGAATTTCATGGCTCTACGACAAACTTGATCTCTAAAAGTCCCATAGGGGTATTATTTTGGCTGCTGTAGGTGGCGCTGTTCCGGCATTTTTTGAGTCCCATTAAAATAAACACCAAAATATCAAATTTTTCGCCAGGTCTGATATTTGGGCAAAATTTAACAACTTTTCATGCATGTTCAGGGGGTCAAATTAAGGCTCAAAGTGCAGAATTTGACATCTCTCGAGCAAAAACAATAGGCCCTTTCCCCGTTCGGGGCTCGGGCCTAATAATAACCCCCATGGGATTTTTCGGAGGTCAAGTTTGTCGTAGAGCCATGAAATTCGGTACACATGTTCCTCAAGTCAAGACATGAAAAAAATGTTATTATGGCCCCGCCCTCTGACATACAGGAAGCCCATAAATTTCACTGCAAAATGGAAAAATGAACAGCAATCATTTTCATACATGTCGGTTGGAAAGCGACTCCTCCTCGGCCGTTTCACCGATTCGCCTCAAAATCGCTCCACATCATCTCAACACATGTACCTTGAAAATGACTTCGGCGATTTTTCATCAGTGAAACGTTGTTCGAACAGGGGAGCTGCAAATTGTGACCTTTTTTTGGCCGTTTTGGACAATATTAAATTTGCTCCCGTTTGCACATACAAAGTCTGATTTGCACAAAACTTTAATACATTGTTTAACTCTAGGGTCTAGGTCAATTAAAAGTGAAATAAAAGAACTTGGCTCATTAGTGCCCCTACAGATGGAGTCAAAGTTTTCAGAGTTTTTCATACTAAAAACTCTGAAATAGTCTGTAGGGGGCGTTAATGAGCCAAGTTCAATTATTTCACTTTCAAATGACCTAGACCCTAGAGTTGAACCATGGATTCAAGTTTTGTGCAAATCGGAATTTGTATGTGTAAACGGGAGCAAATAGAAGGTTGTGAAAAACGGCCAATAAACACTCACATTTTGCCGCTCCGCTGCTCAAACAACGTTTCACTGATCAAAAATCCCTGAGGTCATTTTGATGGTACATGTGTTTAGACAATGTGGAGTGATATGGAGGCCAATCGGTGAAACGGCCGAGGAGGAGTCGCTTTCCAACCGACATGTATGAAAACTTTTGCTGTTCATTTTTCCATTTTGCAGTGAAATTTATGGGCCTCCTGTTTGTCAGAGGGCGGAGCCATGATAACATTTCGGTCGTATCTTGACTTGAGGAACATGTGTACCGAATTTCATGGCTCTACGACAAACTTGACCTCTGAAACTCCCATTGGCTGTTGTAGGTGGCGCTGTTCTGGCATTTTTTGAGTCCCATAAAAATAAACACCAAAATATCAAATTTTTCACCAGGTCTGATGTTTGGTCAAAATTTTACAACTTTTCATGCATGTTCAGGGGGTGAAATAAAGGCTCAAAGTGCAGAATTTGACATCTCTCGAGCAAAAACAATAGGCCCTTTCCCCGTTCGGGGCTCGGGCCTAATAATAACCCCCATGGGATTTTTCGGAGGTCAAGTTTGTCGTAGAGCCATGAAATTCGGTACACATGTTCCTCAAGTCAAGACATGAAAAAAATGTTATTATGGCCCCGCCCTCTGACATACAGGAAGCCCATAAATTTCACTGCAAAATGGAAAAATGAACAGCAATCATTTTCATACATGTCGGTTGGAAAGCGACTCCTCCTCGGCCGTTTCACCGATTCGCCTCAAAATCGCTCCACATCATCTCAACACATGTACCTTGAAAATGACTTCGGCGATTTTTCATCAGTGAAACGTTGTTCGAACAGGGGAGCTGCAAATTGTGACCTTTTTTGGCCGTTTTGGACAATATTAAATTTGCTCCCGTTTGCACATACAAAGTCTGATTTGCACAAAACTTTAATACATTGTTTAACTCTAGGGTCTAGGTCAATTAAAAGTGAAATAAAAGAACTTGGCTCATTAGTGCCCCTACAGATGGAGTCAAAGTTTTCAGAGTTTTTCATACTAAAAACTCTGAAATAGTCTGTAGGGGGCGTTAATGAGCCAAGTTCAATTATTTCACTTTCAAATGACCTAGACCCTAGAGTTGAACCATGGATTCAAGTTTTGTGCAAATCGGAATTTGTATGTGTAAACGGGAGCAAATAGAAGGTTGTGAAAAACGGCCAATAAACACTCACATTTTGCCGCTCCGCTGCTCAAACAACGTTTCACTGATCAAAAATCCCTGAGGTCATTTTGATGGTACATGTGTTTAGACAATGTGGAGTGATATGGAGGCCAATCGGTGAAACGGCCGAGGAGGAGTCGCTTTCCAACCGACATGTATGAAAACTTTTGCTGTTCATTTTTCCATTTTGCAGTGAAATTTATGGGCCTCCTGTTTGTCAGAGGGCGGAGCCATGATAACATTTCGGTCGTATCTTGACTTGAGGAACATGTGTACCGAATTTCATGGCTCTACGACAAACTTGACCTCTGAAACTCCCATTGGCTGTTGTAGGTGGCGCTGTTCTGGCATTTTTTGAGTCCCATAAAAATAAACACCAAAATATCAAATTTTTCACCAGGTCTGATGTTTGGTCAAAATTTTACAACTTTTCATGCATGTTCAGGGGGTGAAATAAAGGCTCAAAGTGCAGAATTTGACATCTCTCGAGCAAAAACAATAGGCCCTTTCCCCGTTCGGGGCTCGGGCCTAATAATAACCCCCATGGGATTTTTCGGAGGTCAAGTTTGTCGTAGAGCCATGAAATTCGGTACACATGTTCCTCAAGTCAAGACATGAAAAAAATGTTATTATGGCCCCGCCCTCTGACATACAGGAAGCCCATAAATTTCACTGCAAAATGGAAAAATGAACAGCAATCATTTTCATACATGTCGGTTGGAAAGCGACTCCTCCTCGGCCGTTTCACCGATTCGCCTCAAAATCGCTCCACATCATCTCAACACATGTACCTTGAAAATGACTTCGGCGATTTTTCATCAGTGAAACGTTGTTCGAACAGGGGAGCTGCAAATTGTGACCTTTTTTTGGCCGTTTTGGACAATATTAAATTTGCTCCCGTTTGCACATACAAAGTCTGATTTGCACAAAACTTTAATACATTGTTTAACTCTAGGGTCTAGGTCAATTAAAAGTGAAATAAAAGAACTTGGCTCATTAGTGCCCCTACAGATGGAGTCAAAGTTTTCAGAGTTTTTCATACTAAAAACTCTGAAATAGTCTGTAGGGGGCGTTAATGAGCCAAGTTCAATTATTTCACTTTCAAATGACCTAGACCCTAGAGTTGAACCATGGATTCAAGTTTTGTGCAAATCGGAATTTGTATGTGTAAACGGGAGCAAATAGAAGGTTGTGAAAAACGGCCAATAAACACTCACATTTTGCCGCTCCGCTGCTCAAACAACGTTTCACTGATCAAAAATCCCTGAGGTCATTTTGATGGTACATGTGTTTAGACAATGTGGAGTGATATGGAGGCCAATCGGTGAAACGGCCGAGGAGGAGTCGCTTTCCAACCGACATGTATGAAAACTTTTGCTGTTCATTTTTCCATTTTGCAGTGAAATTTATGGGCCTCCTGTTTGTCAGAGGGCGGAGCCATGATAACATTTCGGTCGTATCTTGACTTGAGGAACATGTGTACCGAATTTCATGGCTCTACGACAAACTTGACCTCTGAAACTCCCATTGGCTGTTGTAGGTGGCGCTGTTCTGGCATTTTTTGAGTCCCATAAAAATAAACACCAAAATATCAAATTTTTCACCAGGTCTGATGTTTGGTCAAAATTTTACAACTTTTCATGCATGTTCAGGGGGTGAAATTAAGGCTCAAAGTGCAGAATTTGACATCTCTCGAGCAAAAACAATAGGCCCTTTCCCCGTTCGGGGCTCGGGCCTAAAAAAGGAATTTTTTTTTTAACGTCTCGAGCAAAAACAATATAGGTTTCAATGGCATGTGATACATCATTTTAAAGCGTTTGAGTTTACGCACGCAACTGTCACGTTTTGGTGAGTGACGGGCGCTGACGCGTCCGTCACGCACCGCCACCATTTGTTTTCACCATTGTGAAAGCAATAGGCCCTTACCCCGTTCGGGGCTCGGGCCTAATAAATAAAAAAGGAATTTTTTTTTTAACGTCTCGAGCAAAAACAATATAGGTTTCAATGGCATGTGATACATCATTTTAAAGCGTTTGAGTTTACGCACGCAACCGCCACATTTTGGTGAGTGACGGGCGCTGACGCGTCCGTCACGCACCGCCACCATTTGTTTTCACCATTGTGAAAGCAATAGGCCCTTACCCCGTTCGGGGCTCGGGCCTAATAAATAAAAAAGGAATTTTTTTGTTAACGTCTCGAGCAAAAACAATATAGGTTTCAATGGCATGTGATACATCATTTTAAAGCTTTTGAGTTTACGCACGCAACTGTCACATTTTGGTGAGTGACGGGCGCTGACGCGTCCGTCACGCACCGCCACCATTTGTTTTCACCATTGTGAAAGCAATAGGCCCTTACCCCGTTCGGGGCTCGGGCCTAATAAATAAAAAAGGAATTTTTTTTTTAACGTCTCGAGCAAAAACAATATAGGTTTCAATGGCACCTGATACATCATTTTAAAGCTTTTGAGTTTACGCACGCATCCGTCACGTTTTGGTGAGTGACGGGCGCTGACGCGTCCGTCACGCACCGCCACCATTTGTTTTCACCATTGTGAAAGCAATAGGCCCTCACCCCGTTCGGGGCTCGGGCCTAATAAATAAAAAAGGAATTTTTTTGTTAACGTCTCGAGCAAAAACAATATAGGTTTCAATGGCACACGTGATGCATCATTTTAAAGCTTTTGAGTTTACGCACGCAACCGTCACATTTTGGTGAGTGACGGGCGCTGACGCGTCCGTCACGCACCGCCACCATTTGTTTTCACCATTGTGAAAGCAATAGGCCCTTACCCCGTTCGGGGCTCGGGCCTAATAATTCTGATTCTGATAAATGCCACGCACACAAACACACCTGCAGCACTGGCATATGTTTACCAATATATTATTTTTTATATATAACAAAAACCTATATTGTATTAATGTATATTATCCTACAACAAAAGTAAGTTACTCTCTTGAGACCGTGACTTAATCGTGTAACTTATATTTTAGCCATAACTAACTTCCCCGCTGCGTCTTTGAACCAAACACTTACTCGGAGCGTCCAGTAGAGGCGCTGTCTGCACTAATGTGTTTCCATCATGGCCGCCTCCTTGTTCGCTTGCTAACTGTGATGCTAGCGATCTGTACGGATAGAAACACTTGTACAACACACTCGGCGGTGGTTTTATTTGCACATTGCAGAGACATTCTCCGTGATGTGGTTACGTCTTCAAAGCGTGTGTTTGAGAAAGCTGACAGTGCGTCCAGGTTACGTGTCTGGTGTGTTTGACGCGCGGCTGAGGAGAAGTGTCAGTCACTCAGCCTCAAGAGCAGCCACCTGCAAAGCTCTGCAGTACAACAAGCACGGAGAGCCGGCCCAAGTCATCCAGTAAGACACACACACACACTGATGCAAAGACACACACACACACACACACCGACTCAGGAAGACACACACACTGATGCAAAGACACACACACACACACACACACTGATGCAAAGACACGCACACACACACTGATGCAAAGACACACACACACACACACTGATGCAAAGACACACACACACACACACACACACACGCACTGATGCAAAGACACACACACAGACACTGATGCAAAGACACACACACACACTGATGCAAAGACACACACACACACACTGATGCAAAGACACACACACACACACACACTGATGCAAAGACACACACACTGATGCAAAGACACACACACACACACACCGACTCAGGAAGACACACACACTGATGCAAAGACACACACACACACACACACACTGATGCAAAGACACACACACTGATGCAAAGACACACACACACTCTGATGCAAAGACACACACACTGATGCAAAGACACACACACACACACACACACACACTGATGCAAAGACACACACACTGATGCAAAGACACACACACACACACAACAAGCACGGAGAGCCGGCCCAAGTCATCCAGTAAGACACACACACACACACGCACTGATGCAAAGCACACACACTGATGCAAAGACACACCCACACACACACACACACACTGATGCAAAGACACACCCACACACACACACACACACTGATGCAAAGACACACACACACACACACACACACACACTGATGCAAAGACACACACACTGATGCAAAGACACACACACACACACACCGACTCAGGAAGACACACACACTGATGCAAAGACACACACACACACACACTGATGCAAAGACACACACACTGATGCAAAGACACACACACACTCTGATGCAAAGACACACACACTGATGCAAAGACACGCACACACACACTGATGCAAAGACACGCACACACACACTGATGCAAAGACACACACACACACACTGATGCAAAGACACACACACACACACACACTCTGATGCAAAGACACACACACACCGACCCAGGAAGACACACACACTGATGCAAAGACACACACACACCCACACGCACTGACCCAGGAAGACACACACACACACACACTGACCCAGGAAGACACACACACTGATGCAAAGACACGCACACACACCGACCCACGAAGACACACACACTGATGCAAAGACTCACACACACACCGACCCAGGAAGACACACACACACCGACCCAGGAAGACACACACACACCGACCCAGGAAGACACACACACACACACCGACCCAGGAAGACACACACACTGATGCAAAGACACACACACACTGATCCAGTACGACACAATTAAACTAGTAAAGGTAATAATGCATCTGTTGAATACAGCACTTTGGTCCTTATTCATTCACTCTAAACTAGTGTAGCCACAGCTGCCCTGGGGCACTCTGACAGATGCAAGGCAACCAGAATGGACCTCCGACCACCACCAACCATTCGCTCACACACCAGACCCATTCCAGATGGGTGGTGTCTTGCTTGAGGGCACAACTACAGTTTTGGCCCTTTACAGCCGCAGCCGCCCCACTGTGGCCCCTGCACTGTGGCCCCTGGTATTCCCAGAGGTCAGTAACACACTATCAAGCAAAACTCTAACCACACCGATCTGCCTGTTTAGGTACAACTGGATTGTGCATAATCCTAAGACTCAATAAAGAAGTGTCCCTCATGATGCGTCAAAACGATCATTCTGAACCGGACCAGTTTAAACAAATATAATATGGTCCAGAAGTGTTCAAAAACATTGTATATATTAATGTTTAATCTCTATCAGTCTATGGTTCCTGCTTTATTACCCTATTTATGAAGTCTCCAAATCTAATTTCCAGTGACATTTAAAAGCCCTAAAACCAAAATGTGGTCATTCTACAGTCTGATAATATAAGATGAGATAAGAATTGCTTTATTCGTCCCACAGTGGGGAAATTTTGATGTTGCATCGCACATATAGGACAGTAGTAAGAGCACACACAATATATACACTATATACAAATAAGTAGTAGATACGTTCCAATTCCAGCTGTACCCTCCTATTTGTTTACGTTGGAGTTTGATCTTTCTGCTGAAAGTGTTCCTACTTATAATTTGAGTAAATTAGTCATCAGAGGAAAAAGCTACAGGGCCTCAGCTTCACAAAAGGGCTCTAATGTGAAGCTGAGCCGATGGATCCTAAACAGATTCAGCTGTTTAGGAGCGCCTGTGACTGTAGAGTAACTCACATACTGGTTTCCCCGCTTCTGTCTGTGTGCCCCAGGGCAGCTGTAGCTACAGCAGTAGTTTAAACCATTGTGTACTGAGTGAAGTGAGTGAAAACTATGCATTTCACATGATTTTGACCAGGAAGATGAGATTGGACTATTTCCACTGGTTGAAAAACACTGCTCTACATACAGGACAGTGATGCATGATTCAAATGATTTCCTCTCCTCACATTTTCCAGCTTGGTGGATGTCGACTATGGACCCGTCGGTGCGAAGGAAGTCCTTGTAAAGATTCTAGCGGCCCCCGTCAATCCCTCTGATGTGAACATGATCCAGGGCACATACGCCATCCTCCCTGACCTGCCAGCGACCGGAGGAAACGAGGGGGTCGGCGAGGTCTCTGAGGTGGGCTGCGGAGTGACGTCTTTGAAGCCTGGGGACTGGGTTATCCCTAAAGACGCAGGTTTAGGTAAAATCTGTCGGATATACCATTTTTGATGAGTGGTTGATCTGGCAACCCTGTTATAGATAATAAATAATATATAACTTATACTAAAACGTTTGGGCGGCACAGTTGTTAGCATCTGGCTTCTCAGCAAGAAAGGCCTGAGTAGCCTTCCTGAGTGGAGTTTAATGTTCTGTTCGTGTCTACGTAGGTTATCTCCAGGTACTCCAGCTTCTCTTGAATCTGCATGAACAAAAGATTTAAATGCATTTGTCCCGACTTAAGCCTAGGGTACCTAACTTTTTCCCCATAATGAATGCATGTGGTTTGTTTTAACTGTAGAATGTAAATATTAACATACGTAGTAACAGACTTATTCAAATGTGTCCCCTCCGATTAAGGGCCTCGTCTACGTAGGTTTTCTCCAGGTCCTCCGGTTTCCCTCATCACAAAAAAAACAAAAACATGTACAATAGTGAAGTCTGGGATTGTGTCTTTAATTCAGACAGAAGAAATGTTTTATTGTTGATGGTAGACACACGAGCACGAACGTCACAGGATGCAAGTGTATTATACAGCATGGAGGAATTAAGTCCTCCAATCAGCAGCTTCCAGGGTGCCAGTGTCTTCAACCTTGAGATAACCAAAACATCCAGTAGAAAAGTACTGGCTTCTGCATATGTTAGAATGAGTTAGAACTTTAATCACAGTTGCTTCAAAGTGTTATGAAATACACCACAATAGTCAAAAGTATCCGGATCTGGTTGTCGTGGAGATGGGTCCTAGGGCACTGTACTGTCTGTGTGCTCCTGACATAGAGCAGTCCCTTTCTTGTCGAGTTGAACTGCCACAGACGTCATTTCACTGACGTAGGCCGATGTACGTCATCGGCCTACGTCAGTGAAATGACGCCTGTGGCTATCTTGACAGCTGTTAGCTTAAGTTAGCTCTAAGTTGTAAGCTAACAGCTGTCAAGTTAGCCACAGGACGCGTCATCGACGTAGGTCAGTGAAATGACGTCTTCGGCAGTTCACCTCAATAAGAAAGGGACTGCTCTCACACCATAGTAGTGATTGACAGGAGCAGTTACTTAAACCAAACTTTACACAAACCTTTTACCCACAAATCGTAATTAATGTCCGCCATCTTGTTCTGAAAGTTTATAACAACTCGACAAGCGGCACAAACGGACAGAACACTGGTCTTCCAATGGGTTGGTGCTCCTGTAGGTTGGGACTAAAACCTGCAGCCACACCTGCCCTTTCTGGAACCGGTTTGTAGAACCGGTTTCTAGAAGCAACATCCGCTTCTTCACGTTGACACGTTAAGACGCCGACAGTTGGCTCACACCTCTGCAGCAAAAACAGAGAGTATTTACTTTGTCCACATGTTTCATCTCTGGTCCGTTACGCCGTGCTTACGGAGTGTTGGAGGTTGAACACCCAGCAGCCTGACGAGCTAAACTTTTGGCGGAACGCAAACGATATTCCTCCATTTTGTTGGCCCGTTGTGCAGCCGATTTCAGGAGCAAAGATTTATCTATTTAAAAATATTTTTGCTCTTTGCCCTTAATCTCCTGCTGCAAAATCCTAATTTGAGCTTTCTTTTGCTCAAATTGGTGCCGCACCCGATGTTGATGTTCGTGTATCGCCGATTTCAAAAGATCATCCTTTTCCATTTGAAAGTCCTTTTGCCTACGCTCAATGCTCTGTTTCACGAGTTTATCCCGGGTTTGCCTTCTTTCTTGCTCTTGTTGTTTTTTGAGCACCGCTCTCCTGATTTCATAACCGGACGATTTCAGGAGCAAATCTTTTTCCATTTGAACATACTTTTTCTCGCACTCCATGTTCTCGCGTCTCTGCTCCTAAACTGATTCCTGAACGTTGTAAGGTTCTGCTTTTAGTCCATCCTCAGAACTTACCTCTGGACTCTGCAGCAAGTTCACCTCTGTTTCCTGCTGCATCCAGCTGTTTTCTGCCGGCCTATTCTCAACGGGATGTTCTGCTTCTATACCATACTGAGAACTATTCTCTGGTCTCTGCAGCAAGTTCATTTCTGTTTCCTGGCTGCTTTGTGCCGGTCCATTTGTAATGAAACGCTCCCATCTATCGCGAAAGTCTGAATATTGCTTATTCAAGAGATAATTCCTGGCCTTCTGGAACTTGAGCTCCTTCTGCATAAGTTTTTCCCTTTTGTACCAGGCGTCCTTCTGAAGCCAAAGACCCTTTCGCACCTCCAAGTGAAGCAACCTCTCACAGAAGTGCTCTTGGAGCTCATTTAGATCTGGACAGTCTCCTGCCTCCAAAGTTTCCTGAGTGGACACAAGCAACTCATCCCCTCGCTGCATTAGAAAACGATCTTTCTCGAGCCAAACTGCCTCAGCCTCTTTCCAGGGCAGTTCTGTCCTACTATCATCAGCGTCATTGGACTCCTGCTGCAGCTGCCAGGATGTCTCTGATGCTGTATGCTGTCTCTCAGCCTCTCTCCATTTCTCTAGCAAAGCAATAACGCGGGTTATGTTGCTCTGGCTAGCCATGCTTCTGTTAGCCATGGCACTGCGATCCTCCATGGTTCCAGTAAAGTCCTCTTGAGGTTCCTGAAGGGTCTAGGGTTAGTCTTTCCTAATGTTTCTATAACCTTTGATGCAACACTGAAATTTCCCCACTGAATAAAGAATCTCCTAATCTTAATACCTTCTTACCTCCATACTTACTTCCCTAGGTCCAAAGCAAGGCGTCCAAATCAAAGCGTCCCAAAAGAAAGTCCTTGCTCAAACCTCACAGTCATGACACATAAGCCTATTTTGGAGAATTCTATTCTGACGTCACAAAGGTATCCATATCAACCATGCCTACTGACCTATCTAGAATATAGGATTCTATATTCTATGGGGTATCCATAGCAACCGAATCCATGGTAACCGTAGATGAAAATGTCACTTCCTGTGTTATGTGGTGTAACCTTGGTAACAACAGTACGCACTAAGCAAGTGCACCTACTTAAAGACCTTATGCAGGGTTTGTATCAATATTGAAATTAAGTTTTAATACCATTTTATATTAGAAGAGAACTACTCAAGGTTTCAAAATCTTTTTTTTTTTTTGTCTGATCCCCCCCAAATTGAGAAAGGACCATAGCTTCGTCCTTAGAAACAGGAAAAAAAATCATACCAGCGCTTCAGTGAGGTCACGGCGGGGACCGGTGTGATGCTGTACATATCCACCATACTATCGCTCTTGTTTGCATTTTGTTTGTCTATTTTTTGCACTAAATTGGTGGATATTTAAGAAGACAAGAAGATGTGTTGCAACGCACTGCTCCCAGACACACAATAGGCTTCGGACCAAAGGAGAAGAGGAGGCATTGGAAGGAAGAGGAAAGGGGAAGAAGGCTACATGTGTTAGAGACGAGGATAGATTCATAGGATGGACTTGATCGCAGCCTCGGTGAGAACGGCCAACGAACTTCAACAAGTTGCAGAACTACGGGACCCTCTGTGAGCGGCGCTAAGACTGAGACGTTCCAGTGAGCGGCGCTAAGACTGAGACGTTCCAGTGAGCGGCGCTAAGACTGAGACGTTCCAGTGAGCGGCGCTAAGACTGAGACGTTCCAGTGAGCGGCGCTAAGACTGAGACGTTCCAGTGAGCGGCGCTAGGACTGAGACGTTCCAGTGAGCGGCGCTAGGACTGAGACGTTCCAGTGAGCGGCGCTAAGACTGAGACGTTCCAGTGAGCGGCGCTAGGACTGAGACGTTCCAGTGAGCGGCGCTAAGACTGAGACGTTCCAGTGAGCGGCGCTAAGACTGAGACGTTCCAGTGAGCGGCGCTAGGACTGAGACGTTCCAGTGAGCGGCGCTAAGACTGAGACGTTCCAGTGAGCGGCGCTAGGACTGAGACGTTCCAGTGAGCGGCGCTAGGACTGAGACGTTCCAGTGAGCGGCGCTAAGACTGAGACGTTCCAGTGAGCGGCGCTAAGACTGAGACGTTCCAGTGAGCGGAGCTAAGACTGAGACGTTCCAGTGAGCGGCGCTAAGACTGAGACGTTCCAGTGAGCGGCGCTAGGACTGAGACGTTCCAGTGAGCGGCGCTAGGACTGAGACGTTCCAGTGAGCGGCGCTAAGACTGAGACGTTCCAGTGAGCGGCGCTAAGACTGAGACGTTCCAGTGAGCGGAGCTAAGACTGAGACGTTCCAGTGAGCGGCGCTAAGACTGAGACGTTACTGTGAGCGGCGCTAGGACTGAGACGTTCCAGTGAGCGGCGCTAGGACTGAGACGTTCCAGTGAGCGGCGCTAAGACTGAGACGTTCCAGTGAGCGGCGCTAGGACTGAGACGTTCCAGTGAGCGGAGCTAAGACTGAGACGTTCCAGTGAGCGGAGCTAAGACTGAGACGTTCCAGTGAGCGGAGCTAAGACTGAGACGTTCCAGTGAACACTTTCTAATGTGTTACTTGTGGATAGATAAGTAAATTGAAACGAGTCATTTCTAAAGGTCCTCACGTGTTTATTATACAAGTATTTGAGTTTGAAAACAGCGTTTGTTTTGGGCCCTTGTGTTAAAGGTGACATGAGGAAATCTCCGTTAGCCTGGCCTTGGTCAATTCTTATTTCATTTCAATTTCAATTAAACTTTATTATAGACTCTAGGTCCAATTTAAAACATGCAGACAGAGAAGACAAAAGAAAATAACAAACTAACAGTTATGAGTTTAAAAGACGGCCGTACCAGTGTCTCCATATCTTGGACTGCACTCGAGTGGCACTGAACCTGATGTTTGTCAGCGATAAAATTAATACATTTTATGATTTGTTCAGAAAAACAGAAAAAAAACAGGCAACTTGTGTCCTATCAATCAATCAATCAATCAATCTTTATTTATAGGGCGCTTTTCCTGCACAGGGCAACACAAAGCGCCTCACAGTCCACACCACACAATGCACAAATCATCACCATTAAAATACAATTAAAAACACATATGTAATTAAAAAGCATTAAAATCACACAAGTAATTTAAAAACATAAGAATCACACAAGTAATTAAAAACAATAAAATAGTTAAACACAAAAAGTTACAACAATAAATAACAAGGTGTGTTAAAAAGATACAATTCTTTAGTTGTATGCACAGGAAAAAAGAAAAGTCTTTAACGTGGATTTGAACGTCGTCCTATGAGTTCTTTCAATAAAGTTCCATAAAAGGTTTGTTTGGTGGAATTGTTTCAATATTCGGGGTAAGTTATTTGTAAATCCAGGTTATAGAGAATCCAGTTTTATCTCAAGAACAAACAAATAGAGGTCGATCTTCTACCATGAGGTGGGGGCTCTCAGCTCGAGGAGGGGTAAAGGGAGGGGTGAAAAACCCTGACCGCTGAGTGAAGGAGGGATGTCCTAGTGCGAGACAAAGCAGCGGTGATTCAGCTGAGTTTATGGCAGCAGCTCCGTGGCAGAAGCAAACAGTAGCAGCAGCGTATAGTATAGTAGCGGTAGCGGATAGCAGCAGGAGCAATCACAATAGTAGTAGTAGTAGTAGTAGTAGTAGTAATCTTTATTGATATACCGCCTTTTCACTGCAGATCTGAGTCTCAAAGCGGTTTACAATTGTTAATTTTGGGCATTTGTCTCTCACTCCACACAGAGATGGGAGCGGGGTCAGTACAGGAGGCGCATGCCAGAACTATTGGACATATTTTTAGTGGTAGGGGAAACCGGAGTACCCGGAGGAAACCTACGCAGACACGGGGAGAACATGCAAACTCCACTCAGAAAGGCCCTGGTCCGACCGGGATTCGAACCCAGGACCTTCTTGCTGAGAGGCGAGAGTGCTATCCACTCAGCCACCGTGCCGCATTTACGGGCAATAGTGAGTGCAACACCATGAGAGGGGGGGGGGGGGAACGGGGGCCTGCACCAGGTTAAAACATCACGTCCGGTGGCTGCGTGGATCACGTCACATTACGTGGGTTACACGACAAATGAAACTGTACATTAGGCTCCTCAACACAGCCTGTAAAGTGTTCACTCGTGAGGTGACAAACAGCTCAGATGCACTGGTCCATCGTGGCTTTCCCATAAGCACTTGAAAAGCGTCATTATAAGCCATCAGCAGCTTGTGTATACTGGCTCTTTTACAGTTAGTCCACAGGTGGGCCATGTACAGCGGTGTACAGTATGATTTAAACACTTGCACTTTGACATCAGTTGAGCAGAAGCTGAATTTACGCATGAGAATGTTGGCCTGCGCATACCGCATCCTGCACTGTCTGTAAAAGTCACTGTCATCAGAATCAGAATCAATTTATTGCCATTTGCAGAAAAAACTACATTAGAATACAAACAGGAGACACCGGGGGCACCAACACCACAAAGCACACACAGACAAAAACAATAAAAATAGTGAGACGGTGAGGCAAATATAAAACTCTTAAAAGCATACTGAAAAGCTACGAAGAGCTACAAAGAGAAGCAGATCTCAGGACGCTCTGTTCAGTCTTATAACCGCCTGAGCCGAGGGAAGAAGCTATCTGCATGGCGGGTGGTCCTGCACCGCTGGGACCGGTTTCTTCTCCGCGAGGGAAGAGGCTGGAACAAGGCCGCTCCAGGATGGCCAGAGGAGTCATTTACAGTTCAAGAGTCTTCTCTCATACAGAGCCTCCAGAACGGGCATCTTACGGTTCACAGTCCTCCGAGTAGAACAAACTACTTTGTTCAGAGCTCTCTTTTCTTTGGCTGTGATGCTGCCGAACCACACAGTAATCGCACCAGCAAGCAGGCTTTCTATGGTGCAGCGGTAAAAGTTCAGCAAAATCTTAGTTATTTGTAAATTCCCTAAATTTCTGTTTTTCGCAGAAAGTATAGACGTTAGCTAGCTTTCTTAACTGTATGGTTGGTGTTTTTGTCCCATCTCAAATTGTTGGACAAAGTTAGACCAAAGAACTTACAATCCTCAACAATCTCCACCTGAGAGTTATCAATGACCACAGGTGAGTGGGAGAGAGAGTGACCACGACTAAAGTCAAACACCAGTTCACATGTTTTGGACTTGAGGAGGTTGTTGTCTTTACTCCAGTTGACAACATTCTCAACCTCTGCTCTGTATGAAGATTCGTCGTTCTCGCTGATGAGACCGATAATGGTGGTGTCGTCTGCATATTTAATGATCAAATTTGAGTCAGAAGAAGCAACACAGTCATGGGTGTACAATGTGAAAAGCAGAGGACTCAGAATACAGCCCTGAGGAGATCCAGTGCTTACAAACGCTACATCTGAGAGACGGCCACCGATTCTAACTCTCTGAGATCTGCCGGTGAGAAAGCTGTAAATCCATTTACACATGGCTTCGCACAGCCCGAGGGATCTGAGCGTTTCAACCAGTTTACCTGGGACTAGAGCTATTTTCAATGAACAGCATTCTGGCCAGAGATTTTGCAGTGTCCAAATGACTGTACACAGAGTTCAGTGAAAAAGGAATCGCGTCTTCAACACTCCTGTTTTCTTTGTACACAAACTGGAGCAGATCGGTACCGGATCCTGACATAGGCCCTAGTGGCGCTCCAGGGTGGGTCAAATGCAGAGGACACATTCCCCTATGGTGACAGTAAAGTACAGTTTAACTTCACTTGTGACAGTCTTATACAAATCTGAACTCATATTGTTCAGAAACATCTAACAAACGTCTAACAAAAACAAAATCAAAGCGTATGGTAAATAAAACAAAATTATACATTCATTATAAATTCATTGTATAATATAGAAATAATGGATAGCTTTGTGTTTCTTAATTTCAGCCCCTGAGAAATACACAATTAGTGCATTTATAGCCATTTGCAGCTGGCTTATTTTCTTAGATTTTCCCACCCCAAAGACATCCTAATTATTCATTATGATGTGTTTTAGAACCCTCCTGTCACAACTTAAAGGGATTAGAGCGTGTCTGTGGAGTTAATTACCCACTGTTTTCTGACAATAAAACTAAAATTAGAAAGCCCAGTAGGTGATCCAATTGTAACAGTAAAACCAGGGTGAATAACCTCTCTGCTCTGGGACGTCATTTTGCTCAAATTATGTAGAAATGGAAATAACTGAAACAAGTGAAAGTGTAATTGAATGATTTGTAAATTGTGTTTTTTAGGGACAGTCAGGTACAACAGTTAAAGAGCGACTAAACACCAAATCAACTTTTTTCAACTCATAAACTGCATAAGTATGTTTATTGTAGTGCTGTCTACATATCCTGGTCATTTTTTTGACATTTTAGTTCAAATTAGATAAAATATAACTTTTGAGCCAAAAAATGCCTGTGTGGCGCCCTCTCAACCTTTTTGGTGGTACTACATTTGAATTTGGTTCTGGCCTCTCCATCGACTCTGAAGTTCTCTATGACATCAGTTGTTTTGTGTGACGTCAGTCTGTCAGAGCCAGTGAGGTGAACCCATTCAACTCTCACACACGCCCCAGCTGCAGTTTGGAGTATTCTGGCGCCATCTAGTGGATTAAAATTAAATTACATGAGTCATTCTGAGATTATTGAGTGTGATTAGGTTCAGGTGTGTAGCTTTACAATTATCTTAGTGTGTAAACAAGGGTGGAATGAAACTTTCTGGTCCGTAAACTATTGTTTTAAGCAGCAATGACAACTGTCTGTTTTTTTTAGTGAGACAAGTGAGCTGTCAATCACAGCCCAGACCACGCCCAGCTATAAGCCCCCCTTATTGTCCCTTGGTCCTCCAGAAGAAAATTTTCAAATGTTCATGTGGGCGGAGTAAGGCTGGGCACAGGTGTTTAGTCGCTCTTTAAATAGTAAAAGGCAAATGTACTGAAAAGTGATTTGGTTCTCCTATAACTCTTTTCCACTACAATGTTCTGTTGAATCTGCATGAAAAAATAATATCAATGCATTTGTCCAAACTTAAACCTATGGTACCTAACTTTTTCCCCATAATTAATGCATTTTGTTTGTTTTAACCATAGACTGTAAATAATAATGGACGTAGTCACGCCTATCTCCGCCGTAGAAACTAATGTGCCATCACTTTTTCCTTCAGTGGGCTTTTTCAAAATGTCCCCTCCCACAGGAAAATGTGAGAAAACGCATTTGCCGGCAAGAGCCCCATTCATTCAAAAGTCCACAGCGGCTAAACTAGACTGGTCCAAAAAAACTCCCCTCATCATCGACAGCATCTGCTTTGGGCCAAGAGCGACTTTTGGACCATCCTGTAAAGAGTTTTTCGAGATGAAAGAAGACGCCATAAAA
Source organism: Knipowitschia caucasica (assembly GCA_964034765.1). Classification (NCBI taxonomy): domain Eukaryota; kingdom Metazoa; phylum Chordata; class Actinopteri; order Gobiiformes; family Gobiidae; genus Knipowitschia; species Knipowitschia caucasica. The sequence continues at coordinate 5,547,715 of OZ035829.1, read as the reverse complement.
AAGCATTGGATAATTCTCTTTCCGGGTACACCCCCACCGGCAAGGAGTGAGATTGCAAACATGTTAGCGCACGGATTCATGGATCCGCCCGCACTGGTTTTAACAGAAAAACTCTTATAAAAAGTAACATTTTGTGCTGGCGTCTTCTACATCTAAAATAAACAACTATATTCAAGTCAAGTATATACCACTAAATACAAAATATATATGTGTGTTTGTCTTCTTGGAGGAGGTCTGAGGCGTCCGTTAGTTGACCATAGTGGGTGTGTGGTTGTGTCCAGGTACTTGGAGAACAGCTGCTGTGTTTTCTGAGGATGATGTCGTCTCACTCCCCAACGACCTCCCCCTATTGGCTGCGGCCACTTTGGGAGTAAACCCCTGCACAGCCTACAGGATGCTGGCTGATTTTGAAGACCTGAAGCCTGGTTAGCATTCCTCTTTAGTGCAAATTCAATGCCATGTATTTTTTGTATAGCCCTAAATCACAACAGAGGGCAATTTACAGAGAGCCTTAATTCAAATTAGAACGCAAGAAATGATAATAAACACAACATGGTCCATTGGTCCGCAGTGAACAGGATGACCTATGTCCGTAAATGTCCGACATCATAAAAGTTCCTTGTTTTCCATCAGCAGTAGTAGCAGAAGTTAGTGCAAGGGCTTTGAGGTAGAGCTAGACTGATGAATAATCCGGGAAGAAATTGTGCTATTTAGAAAATCATCTTACTGTTGAAACTGTGTAAAATGTTACAATTGCTGTCAATATTAAATATACTTCTTTAGGAATTAAACCTCTGCCTTGTTTTCGATGAATACTTAGGCTTACTACGCTACTGTATAGTGTTGGTCATTTATGGTGGTACTTGGAGAGGCAAGTATTTTCTGAGGTGGTTCTTGGTGTGAAAAGTTTGAGAACCACTGCACTAGACCACCTTTTTATAGTTTTATTGTGTGTCCCGGGCCAGCTTACAGTATCTGATGTATCATTCTCACCCTGTTTCCTATGTACTTTGTCTTCAGGAGATACAGTTATACAAAATGCAGCTAACAGCGGAGTGGGACAGGCCGTGATACAGATTGCTGCTGCTCGAGGAATTAGCACTATTAACGTAATCCGAGACAGGTACATTTTTATTTTATTTTTACATCAGTTATCAGGAGTTCTGTAACAAGCTTGTTATGTCCACATGCATTTATGGCTGTAGTAAAAGTCCTCATTGTGCTCTGTTAAAAAGGCCAGAGTTCACTCAGCTCAGTGATAGACTGAAGGCTATTGGAGCGACTCGTGTGATCAAAGAAGAGGCGCTGAGAAAGCCTGATATGAAGGAGCTTTTTAAAGTGTGTGAGTTTATGGTCTGACTGATAAACATGAAATATTCAACATAATAACATCATAGCCACATGTTTTATAGACTTGTCCGAGGCCTAAACTGGCTCTAAATGGTGTTGGTGGCAAGAGTGCAACAGAATTGCTTCGGCATCTACAGTAAGTCAGTAGTTTTTAGTTGTAAAAAGGCAGATGTATTATTGTATTTAGTTTTTAGTCAAGGTTGATGGTTTCATATGGTCCTTCTCACTCCAGGGTTGGAGGATCTATGGTAACGTATGGAGGGATGGCCAAGCAACCAGTTACAATTCCTGTGGTATGCAAAAATATAAACAAACAAATACACTTGTGTCAATATAATTATTCCATGATTTTGTTTTTGTTTTTTGCAGAGTGCTCTTATTTTCAAGGATGTGAAGGTTCGAGGATTCTGGGTCACACAATGGAAGAGGAATCAGTCTCATGGTCGGTAAACCTTGAGTCGTAAACTAACATTGGTGACTTTATATTAACTTTGCACATATCTGTTGTAGACGGCCGAGCCTTCAGGAGCATGATCGATGATTTATGTTCCCTCATCAAGCAGAAGAAGCTGGCTGCTCCGGCTTGCAACGAGGTGCATTTTGAGGAATACATCAAGGCTTTGAATGCTGCAATGCAACCGTTCACGTCTTCTAAGAATGTTCTTATAATGTAATCTGTCTGTAAATTACTGTTTTCTTAAATATATGACCTTGTGTCCAATCATTCTCAAAATCCCATATTACAATAACATGCAGAAACATTTTTTTTTCATTTTCAGTACAAAAAAATCAGAAATACACTTTTACAAATATGCGTTCAGAACGAGGCAGAGGAAAACTGACAGAAAAGGTAGAAATCCTCCACACGTGAAAACAGCTGCTTCCTTTTCCAGACAGTGCTCGTAGCGGCTGAAGTCCACTTCTCTGGCGGCACAAACGTGGTCCACACGACAGTCTTTATCGCACGCCGTTAGATCATAGCTCACAGAGTTATACTCGTAATACTTCTGAAGGTAGCAGTCGTCCTGTGCCATTCGTTCCAGGACTTTATTCATGGAAAGTGGGGAAGCGTCTGGTACTCTAAAGCTTTCTGTGAGGCGGTACTCCTTCTCCCAGCGTTCTTGGACTTGGTTTGAAAAGGTCAAATTCATGTAATATGTCACTATATCCTGTTCCATACAGAAAAACAATATCGATGAAGGTGCTCTACCATTGGCTTTGACTTGCTAATAATAGAAATGTAAATGTGCTCACTTTAACCACCAGTGTTTGGGTGTCGTATTCAAAGAGGCGTATTCCCGGGTTGTTGGCTCCGTCGGACACTCCGGGCAGAGTGGTTTTCCATGGTGTAACGCCTGGAGTGAGGAATATTGTGCTGATGGGAGAACCTGGAACAGGAATTTAAAAGTGATTCAATTTACTTGAAAACCTCCGTTGGACGTTTTAGGATTACCATCAGAGCTGTACATCATTCTGAAACTGTCTGTGTGATGGTGCCCAAAGAATTGTCCGAGAACGACCGCGTGATGCTTTTGAATCAGTTTCACGTAAGCCTTGTTGAACTCTGCAGTGAACCATGGCTTACTTCTTTTCTTTTCAAAAAAGCCTGGTGGAATATGGCCAATAATATAAACCTGGGAATAAATTAAAACATGTATTTGAATTGTTTTCATTTTGTTGGATACAGGACACAGAATAAATACCTTTTCTTTGTTATTTGCTGCTTCTGTTAAAATGCGATCAGCCCAAGTAAACTGACCAGCTGGGTCTTCAATGCCCTCTGTCGCCTTGTTCTGGTCGTAATACAGATTGGTATTAAGCACAATCATTCTGTAGCCTGTCCGATTGAGAAGGTTTTCTGTATAGAATCCACCTGTGTCAAAACATAAGCATTTATATGTCATTATATACTTCACAGCTTTATAAATCATTTGAAGAAATTACCATGTCTAAAGGTTTCCTGGGACTCCAGCTGCAACCAGGGCTTCCATAATTCAGTGGTCACGTTATAAATGTTGTGGAAAGAAGCAGGAAGTTGATTTTTTGGGTGAAAGTCATGGTTTCCCAAAGCTGAGTAAACTTTAGTATCTATGGAGGAATACTATGTTTAAGGCATGTTTGTTTAGTGATGTGTGAAAATGGCCAAATGTTTACCTGGGAAGAGTTCATTTATGGCGTGGCTGAGGTTATTTATAATTTCCAGGACTCCTTCTTCTCCTAATTGTTCATTAGGTACATGAGGTGTGTCATCACTGAACAAAATATAAATAAATGGCATATTGTGAAAGTTACTTTTAAGTAAAATAAACTGGTAAGAGTTCTGGTGTGTACTATCTGCTCTTTCTGGCGCACACTGGGGTATTCTTGCTGAGTTATTACTATGTGCTTTTACTGCAAATGGCAAATAAACTAAATCTGAACCTAAATGCATTTTATAAAGCATGTATATGTGGATTTACTCTCAAAGGTGCGTATCATTTCTATGTGTGTAAATAAACAACAATAAATAAATACAAATTAAAAGGTAAAGGGACATGGCTTACCCGGTCCATATTATAAAGTCTGGGTCTGGTGAAATAGCTTTCATTGCAGATAAAGAAGAGAGAATCAGCTCCCAAGGCGAGTCACAAACATAATCTCCGTATGTCCCTGCATTGCTGGCTGGACGGTTTCCACTGGACGCACAGACTTGTCCAGGATCGTTGCCCAGTTTATACGTCGGGTCCCAGTGCAGGTCAGTGATGTGCCAAAACCTTCCTAGTGACATGCGCACTTGCCATTACGCATATCAAACCCTGACAGTCTAAAAATAAAGACGCATCAATATTTGTTTACTTACCTGAAAGTCCAAAGCTAAATTCAAATAGCCCGAAGACCATGAGGACCTTGAGAGCTGACATGCCTGAAGGAAGTGAGGATGACTTTCAGTAAACCAGGACTCTGCAACTATAACCGTAATGACCAACCATCTTTGGTGATAAGGAATGATAAGGCTCTGCGTGGCCGTGTGTGACGTGCTGCTGCAATGGATTCGAAGTGATATGTAATAATGTGATATTTTTAACACCCGTGATATAATTATGGTCCAATGTTATGCTTGCACTTTTAGACTTCGTGGTAGACAGGTAAAACACAGGTGACATGTGCATGACAAAGTACTTCATTAACGGACCGAACTAACCACATTGGAATACATTTGCAAAAGTCCCCAATGTGCACCAGACGTACTTGTCTGGTGCACAAAAATAAAACAAGGTAAGAAGTACTGATTTTTGGTCTATCTAACAAAGATTTGTAATATAATTATAATTATGGGTAATACATATACATATGAGTCATATGACAAAACGGAATTCCATCCCTATTACTAAAAAAATGAATCAAAAGGTATAGAAGAGAAATGTCTCAAATTATTTGTTGTTTTGACTTGCCTTTACTGAATGCATACTGTTTGTGTTCATTTTTGTTATACAACTTTTGAACTGACTTTTGTGAACTGTTTGTAACATAATAATATAACATTTTGACGGTCCCTGAATGCTGCAAACATTGCAACGTTTAAACCCTGAACTTTGTTATTTGCCACGGGATGTGACGTACATTTATGTAGTATAGCACTTGTTTCTTATTATAGGTATAAAAATACCTATAAAACATTATTTCTGTATTATAAAAACATGATTACTCCTTTTCTTGGCTGTGTTCGTGTCTCTTCCTCATCAACTTTAAACGGGGAGGAAATGCTCTCACTTCAGTTACGCGGGACATAGACTCAGGCGCATGCGCAGTTGGCAGAGTTTGGCGCGCGGGACTTATTTGTTCACTTCTGTGCAGTTGTCCAGTGAAGTCTGAGTGGGACTCCCAACATATTTGATCCCGTCGCAACAATTTGATCTTCTAACATATTCAGCAAGATGTGGAACCAGGGTGAGTGTGCTCAGACACTGCCGTCATTTGTTTTGTTGACAGTGTTTATTCAGTGACTTGTGAGCTAGCATTAGCTCATGTGTTCACCTGTTGTGTTTTTGGGATTGTAAAAAAACGTGATTTTCAAAAGTTGACTCTTTGTAAAAATGCATGTTTTAGGAGGATACTCAGACAACACCATGGGTGGCGGGTACACTCAATCTCCAGGCGGCTTTGCATCGCCCTCCATGTCCCAGGGAGGAGAAAAGAAAGGGGTAAGTCCCGAACGTCAGTAATATAATGCAAATTCAGTTCTGCAATCGTTGTGCTATAAATTATGGAAAGTATCGATGTCATTTTCTTTAACTCTATTACGTACTCTTATGTATTCATATTGTCTACATTCATATATATATATATATATATATTATATATATATATATATATTTTATACAAGAGTAGTAGAATACTTGCTATTAATGTTTTCACAGTAATATCCCTCTGCAGTGTATGTGTATAGGGAAGTCTGGGCGTCTCAGAAAATAGATGGAAATGGATCCCTCTGTTGCTCATAGCACTGCGTTGCAATTTAACAGTAGTTCAAATTTGTTATTGTAGATTTAGCCCCAACTTAAAAATAATGGTGACATATGTTTTCTTGCAGAGGACTCGTGCCACACAGATCATCCCATGCACTGTGTCTCAGCTCATGTCCGCTTCTCAAGCAGACGAATCCTTCAAAGTCGGGGATGTCGACGTAGCACAGGTCTGCTCAAATTCTAATACCATTATTTTTAATCAAACAATAACGGTCTTTCTTTATTTGTTTTATGATATGTTTGTCTAAAGATATCGCTCTCTGAGATGCAGGACATCTCGTTACGCTAACAGTTTTTATCCACAGGCTGTTATCAGTGTGAACAGAGCACTTTAATGATTTGCACTTGTTTTGAAACTGTTTTAGTCGATCCATTTCACAGTGACATTTGTTTACTGTTTTATTTGTTGTATTTCTGTCTTTTAATGTTGTTTTATGGCTGTATTTGTCTGTGCACACTGGAGACTTTTTGCTAATGTATTCCAATGTGGTTTTTTTACTGCAAATGGCAAATAAATAAACTGAACTGAACTTGTATTTGCAGGTTACCATTGTGGGCATCATTAGAAGCACCGATAAGTCCATGACAAACATCCAGTATAAAGTGGACGATACGACGAGTGCGCCTATGGATGTGAAGCAGTGGGTGGACACAGAGGTCAGTGGTCAGAGTGTACAGTACAAACTGTGAATGTATGTTATTATGATTCTAGATGTATTTCTGGAATTGACTTCACCCCCATGCTGTGATGCAATGGAGTAACACACAGCCACCTCCCTTTTGTCACCTCATATCTCACATTTAATAATAGACATGTTTAGAAATGTTGCGGAGGCAGCCAAAGCTCTTTCTTACCTTTTTCTGATCACAAAGTATTTATAACTACTATCTCAACATCATATTCCCACATCCACCTCACTGGTTCCTAACTTAATAGTTTTAAACTATCTTTATATCAATGTTACTAAAATATGCATCACATGTTAAAAGATTGTTTGTCTCCTGGACCCATCTGTAATATTTGTTTGGTCATTGTCTATTTGTCTAAGAAAAAGTGTAAGAATATAAACTATTGAAACATTAATACTCTGCTCTTGTGTAGGATCCTGGTGTGGACGGTACAGTTTTGCCACCGGGAACATACGTCAAAGTCTCTGGAAATCTGCGCTCATTTCAGGTTTGTATATTTACTTTCCACACCATCCGGCTGTATTTTTGTGACATTGTGAGTGTGTTTTTGATCGCAGAACCACCGATCCATCGTAGCGTTCAGTTTGCGGCCCCTGGAGGACATGAATGAGATCACGTCACACATGCTGGAGGTGGTCCATGCTCACATGGCGCTCGCCAAACCCCAATCCATGGTTGGTTTCTTGTATTGATCTTAGACTTTGCTCTTGATGTCAATTCATGAATAACAGTCAGAACACATTGACCTAAATGTAACTGCAATGCATTTGGTGTCCGCTGACAGCCTTTTCTGCTTCTTTCAGCCGAGCGCAGGGGGAATGAACAGCAGCATGGCACCTATGTCTCGAACAAACATGGGAACTATGGGATCTACAGGGCCCGTGGGAGGCGGATATCCAGGAGCTACTAACATGGTTAACAATGGTTTGAGTGCAAGTCAGAATCAGGTGAGATTATGTTTTATAACCAAAAAATTAAGTGTTTTCTCCAGATGTCTTTCCATTTTTTAAAATCACAATCTTATACAGAACTATAACGTATGAATGTAAATATACATTAATTTATCTGAATCCTTTATTTATCTTAAAATGTATTATAAAATCAGATCTTTTAGACGAGTGGTGTCAAATCGATCCGCGATGGTTGTTGTGGTTGTTGTGGCTGCAGGTTTGCAGGTTTTCATTCCCAACCCGACAGTAGCTCACCAGACTTCACCCATTTCCTAAAGTGAGTCCAGTCTTAACCCGAAGACTTGAGGGCTCCTGCTTGGTTTGAAGTAAAACCTGCAGCCACGCTGTCCCTTTTTTAGACTGAGAGCAAATTTAGAACTGTTTAGTTATTACTGTTTTTTTCTTTATTCTAAAATGCATTGAATTATTTTCCCGTTTTTCAGGTATTAAGTTTGATAAGAAGCTGCTCTGATGCACAGGGCATCAGCATTCAGGACATCAAGCAGCGGCTCAGCGGCATCAGCATCAATATTATAAAGTAAGTAACACTCCAGTGCACGATGATGTAATGCTACAAATGTGACCACGATCATCTTTGTTTGGCAAAACATTTGAAATGTGTGTATACAATTTTGTTTTATTAATAAAATGCTATCTCAAAGGCAGTAAAAAGCTTGTAATTTATTTAAATGCCATCCAGACTGATTCAATGAATAACTTTATGTATATTAATATTTTTGTTTGTTTCAATGTTTTCAGGCAAGCAGTAGAATTCCTGAGCAACGAGGGGCACATTTTTTCTACTATTGATGAAGACCACTACAAATCGACAGACAATGATGAATAAGGACTTCTCTGTTTTAAAGTTAATGTGTCACTTGAACTTAAAATAACTTGTACATCCTGTATTCGCTACAGATTTTAATTGTTTCCCCAAAAGTTGTAAAGCATTTACTGTTCTTTGAACACACAGCAGTTATTCATTTTACCACAAGGATTACTAGTTAATATTACACATAATAAAAGTACAAATCTGTTTGTTGTACTTTTAAACAAAATGTTGTCAATAAAAGTACATTCTGTTCATATTTTGTTTTATTATAGTATTTTACATTATATTAAACCAAAGGTTTTCACATAATTGTGTTGCCACATGAACCTGCGTGACAGCCGAGGATTTCTTCAGTTTGGTGGGTTACATTTATAAGAGAACATTTTCTTGAGCGTTCCTGATGAATGTAGATAACTCGTCCATGGACTCATACTCGTGGTCACTGTCTTCAGCGGTTTTCTGCACTGCAGAGGAGAGATCAGACATGACGGGGTGATCATTAGAAAGACTCAAACGTGTTGGATATTTAAACTAGTGTAGAGGGAGATGGGATGTTGGCTTGAGTTGGTAGTTTTCTTCTGTCTTGCTTTAACACAAAAATGCACAATGCCACCGTATCCTGCTCTGTTTGAGCCGTGTCTAGGTCATACCACAAATTGATTCTGCCGTTAGACGTATGAAGATTAAATAAAACGCAGTTTACAAAGCGAGGAAAATGACCAATCCGATCTTTTAAACATAGATTTTAATCCTGCACTTTTAGAATAATTTCAGCACAGATCTGACTGTCTCATCCCTACACAATTGTTATGTCTTAAAGGTTATGGAAAAATTACATTAATGTACTATGTTTATCAGCTCTGTAGCTGAGTAGTCTTCTAGAACTCTCTGGACCTTCAATAACAGGCTTGTTATGTTTCCTTAAGTTTAGGGCAAAACAATGCATTTTACCTGTTTTAATAGATCCTTGTATTTTAACATAAGTATTTGGCAGTGCTTTCCCCGTCGCTGTGGTTGTTGAGGGCTTTCGTGGGACGCTTGGGGGAAGCTGGTCTTCTCGCGTTTCCTGCAAAGTTATAAGAAATCAACAATACTTTGAAATTCTTAATTAGAAACAAACACAGAACCGAAAAAGGGAAGTAGACAATAGCTGTGCGCTTACAGTACGATGATTAACACTTACTGGTGGAGATGGAGGCGGTGGCGGTCTCCTTTTGCAACTTAAAGACAAATCAGTGAATTCTGCAGATGGGACAGTTTCTGCTTTCACTTTTGATTTCTTTTTAGACTTTTTGATGGATTTGGAAGACGATACATTCCTCTTTGGTGGCCGTGGTGGTGCGCTTGCATCTGTTGTGGTCTGTTTCCAAAATTCATAAAGAAACTCATCTGTCACCTCTGTCACTGTCTCTACATGACATTTTGGAGGTTGATCCATTGGCCATGGCAGACAGTCTTGAGTAAAGCATACAGACATTGATAGCCATTTGGTTGGAATATCAAAACACTGACTGGGACTATTGAGAAAGCTCGCCTGGATCACCGGCTCTATCAAGGCAGCCTCTATTCTGAGATTGGAACTCGCAAGTGGGTCATTTTGAAGCTCAGAATCTTTTGTCACCACTTTAACATCCAGTGGTATGCTAAACTCCTTTCCCAAGTCCTTCAATTTGTACTTTTTATTATCGGACAGCACTTCCACGAAATGAGCTTGCATATACAGCGGCAAATATATCTCATCTCTCTCCACTTCTTCCTCATCGTCATCAGTTTGTCGATAGCACAGAAGAGCCTCGACTGTTTCTGGCTGTTTGTAATCTCTTACACTTGGGAGCTCCATTCGTTCAGTGCGGACTATCTCAAGCTGTTCCGCCACTCCCAAGGCAGGGATTCCGTCTTCCTCCACCTCCTCACAGTTCCTGGTCACAGTGACTTTAAACCCTGATGTGTTAACAGAAGCAGCGTATATCTCATAGACGGAACTAAACTCTCGTGGTCGTCTTTTGAATCGGCCGCCGTATTGTTGGGACACCAAGAAGTACTGCGGTGTCTTCTTGCTCTTGAGGTTGGATATCAAGACAAAAGCAGAAGTCCCTTTCTTGTGAAAAATGACCTTGTTGTATGTTTTAAGCTCCGGTTTCCAGTTGCACTTGAACATGGTGTGGCTACCAGGGCCTTCCAGGATTTCCAGTACCGCAGGAAAGTTCTTGTCAGGTTGGGAGAGGATCTCGCTCAGACTGAGTGGAATCACAAAATCGGCGTTGCAAGTATCTGTTACGTCAACCACATCTACCTCAAGACTGGATGGAAACTGCAGCACATGTTTTCTTACTGCGGGGAGAACAAAGAAAGTTTCAATAACCAGAAGGCACCAAAATATCTATAGTTCTATGCTTCGTTTAGCTTGCAACCCTCAAAGCTCTCTGCACTAAAAAGGGGCATGTACTTTGCTTCACTTGTTTTTAAAGGGTATGAATAGTTGATATTGTGTGTTGTTCACAAATGACACATTTTCTACTACACGGTACATTCTAAAACATCTTCAACCCTCTCAAGATGTTGATGCTCGGCCTGGTCTGGACTACCAAGGCTGGAGGATTTGGCCTGGTCTGGACTACCAAGGCTGGAGGATTTGGCCTGTGGCATTATAGAGCACTAAAATGGTTACAATGTGTGACCTAATGTTCGTAATGACCAAATAAACTACCGTTACTACTGCTGCTACAACTGCTACTACTGCTACTACTACTGATACTACTACTAATGCTACTACAGCTACTACTGCTACTACTACTGCTACTACTACTACTGCTACTACAGCTACTACTACTGCTGCCATTACTACTGCTGCTGCTACTACTGCTGCTACCACTACTACTGCTACTACTACTACTGCTGCCACTACTACTACTGCTACTACAACTGCTGCTACTACTACTACTGCTACTACTACTGCTGCCACTACTGCTGCCACTACTACTACTGCTACTACGACTACTACTGCTATTACTACTGCTGCCACTACAACTACTACTGCTGCTACTACTGCTACTACTACTACTGCTAGTACTGCTACTATTACTACTATTACTACTGCTACTATACTTTGTCTCTCACTCCACTCAGTAAGGGGAAACCCAAGCACCCTGAAAAAATCTACGCAAAAAAGGGGAAGAACATGCAAACGCAAAGACCTTCCAACTATATTTTGAATATATAAAAATGTTTTTTTTTTTGAGAAGCGTGAGTGCTGATCCACAGTATGGTAAAGTTTTATTGTATATAAAAAAAAAAAAAACTATTGTTCATGTATTGTGTGCTCCTCATTCCTACTGCTCTTTAAAGGTGATGCAACACTGAAATTTCCTTACAGTAACAAATAATGGATCTGTCTGAGACCTTACTTACAGCTCATCATGGCGTGGACCTGGTACACAGGACTGAACAGAAATGCCTCTTGGCCCTTGGTTGCGTTGGCGAAGCGAAACCTCCGGCTCCGTAGGCTTGGCGAACTCATGATCTCGCTCAGAGAAAAGGACTCGGCACTCTCACACTCGTAGAACTGCCCCGTGGTGGACACAGGGATACACATGTCCGCTAAAGTGTCCTGTTGTCCATGAACGGAGCAACGAATGTGCTCACTCCCATCGTCCAACTTATCCAGGCTCTTCACGGTGAATTTTGTCCCAGGACTCAGTGTTAAGTCACAGATGGTTATCTTTGTGTGGCTGGTGAAGGCAAATGGAAGACTGGACTCCAAACCTATGGGCCTCAGCTTCATCATCTCGTCCACTGTGCTGTATGGCATTTGCTCTGGGATCACCTTGAACAAACCTGAGAAAAGAATGAGCGAGCGATCAGATATTTACGAAAGCGTTTTATTGTGGTGATCATTGATACCGACCTGTGTGCTGTATCGGAAGCTCGAACCTGTCACTGTTGCTTACGTTTTCACAACTGACTGATAGAAGCTCTATGGAGATGATCTTTACGAGATCTCCCGTTGAAAAGCACACTTCACTTCCAGAAAGTTCATATACGGAACCTAGGAGGCCAGAAGGTTTATCTAAGTTAGAGTGAAATCCACATTTTGTTATACTTTTTTATTGTTTTTGCTTCTTCAAAATGTAAACTGTAAACATATCTTATAAAGTAATGGATACAAATACGTACACAGGGGAGAGAGATTAAAACAAAACTACTTACCTTGGAAGTAGACCCCAGAGCACACTTTTAGTATTTTGGGCAAACAACTCTCGTCTAAAGAAGCACAATATTCCTGGAGCGGCAGCATGATCTCTGCCATTGTGGCGTCTGCTGCTGCTGCTACTGCTGCTGCTACTGCTGCTGCTACTGCTGCTGCTGCTGCTGCTGCTGCTGCTGCTGCTGTTGCAGAGACACAAGTGACGGATGCAGCTACAGACAAAAGCAGCACCTCATTCAAAACCACAACTTTGAATGAGGAAGCCAACCACCTCAGTTTGCACTTTGAGTGCAAAAACTGTGAGAATGTGTCCAAGAAAATGTGGAAGTTTCCTGTTTTATTTGACTAGAAAATATCCAAATACATCTGTCGCACTGAAGAGCTGTAGTTCAAAGGAAAGGCTTATAATTCTCACTTTACTCAGTGGTTTTGTGAAAATCCAGATCTATTGTAGTGCCACGCTAATAAAGTTTCACGCCATCTGTAGCAGATCTCTCCAAATGTGTTGTCGATAATGAAACATGTACAAGAGGAATATGACTTTTTGATCCATTTCCAAAACAGAGAAATAGAAATGATGTTAATTAATCATTTAGTTAATACGATGTTCCCTTCTCATAACCATAATTATCAGTATTCCCAAAATACAAATAATTACACACACTGTAACAAATTTCTGTAAAATTACAATGAAACTTCAACATTAAACAAATGTTATTTTGAAAAACAATTCAAACATGCAAATTTAAGTATAAATTGGTTAAAAAACCTCCAGTGGTATTTTATTACTACAATTATAATGTGATTACAATAAAACATTACAATACCATAAAATCCCATTGTGATTTTATGGTATTATTACCGTAATTTAACATAAAGTTGTATATTTGGAATGCTGGGAATTTTTTGCTAACGAGCAACCATGAGTGTAAAAGGTACGTCTCACATGTAAACTCCTGCTTTTGTTAAAATGGTGTTTTTGCATTAAGCATGTTATAGAAGTGAAGATTTCTACTACTTTCTTGAATAAACTGAAGATGTTAAAAAATAATTGAAAAGTTGTGTTCTTTAAAGTAAAACAAATTAATCTGCGTAGTCTTTTGATCAATGAAACTAACTAGAAACAGAAAAGGTCAAAGTGTGTAATAATACAGCATTAACATTATAAAGCTGTTATTGTTGTAGTGAATGAACAGGAACATACAGTTAAATCCTGAAATCACAAAGTCATAATGTGATTCAGTGAAACAGTCTTTAACCGTTAAAATTAGCAACAGTAATGCCATGTTGAGAAAACGGTAAATTCGTGGAACAATATTTGCCAGCTATTTACCGTTTTTCTACAAGAAAATTCTTTACAGTGCACACAAGAGCACGTTAAACAGTGAACTTTGACTGTTTGACTGCACCAAAGTACATCACAGTGAATGTACAGACTTTTAGTGGGTCAAAAATAATAATGAAGCTTTATTTATTTATTTTATAACCACCAATGTTTACATGTTCTATTTTTTATTTCAGAATTTAAAGGGACATCTTTATAATAATAATAATAATAACAACGATGATAATAATAATAATTTGTCATTGTGGATGTGTAATTTTATGAATATAGTTTTTGTCCTTTGTCCTACACAGCACTATGAGACAGACATTGATGGACAGTCAGTAAGTGTGTTTTCATGTTTTACGAGAGTTTAATTTAGGATGTGGAACTTTGTGACTTTGTTTCTTTTCATGAGGATTTGCACAACTCTAAAGAAAGACTTCAGTTCAGTTCAGATTTACTATTCTTGTAGAGCTCAAAATAAAGTAAAAAAGCGAACTTATTATGCAACATACCCTTTTGTTGCATATTAAAATAAAATAACATAATTGTCCAGAAATATGACTATTGACACTTACCAGAAAGGATTTAGACTCGTAGAACCACAGACAGTGGCTCAGTTGGTAGATCATTGGCCTTTGCCCTGAAGGTTGTGGATTTGAGCTCACCATGAGACCTACTTCATGACTCCCACTGATGACTGCTGTCGTTGTGTCCTTGGGCAAGACACTTTACCCCACTTTGCCTGAAGCCCCCGCTGCAAGATCTCAAATCTTGTGGGCTCACCACCTGCAGGAGGACCAGTGAGGGGCTGGTGCTCTGTGTACTGGGTGCACCTCTGACTGCCACCCCCCCGACCAAAACATGGATTAAGGGGAAGAAAATGGATGTATGGATGGAACCCCCACTGTCCTCCAGCATGGACTAACAGTCTCTCTGAATAAGAATATATAGCCATCATTTTAAGAAAAGGTTCAAAACCAAAGCATTCTTATTTGAGAGGAAACGGCCACACGACGTTCTAAATACAAGGCAAGGCAAGGCAAGGCAAGTTTATTTGTATAGCACAATTCATACACAAGGCAACTCAAAGTGCTGAACAAGATAGCATTAAAATCATAAATAATCACAGAACATTAAAAAAAAAGATAAAAATATAAAATCCCTCAGTTGTAGCACAGCTAAACAGAACTGTTTTTAACCTGGTTTTAAACATTGTCAGAGAGGAGGCCTGTCTCACATCTTCAGGAAGATTGTTCCAGATTTTAGCAGCATGAATCTGAAAAGCAGCCTCCCCATGTTTAGTCCGGACTCTGGGCACTGACAGGAGTCCAGTCCCTGTGCTCCTCAGAGTCCGGGCTGGTTCATATGGGACTAACATGTCACTAATATATTTTGGTGCGAGGCCATGGAGAGACTTGTACACAAGCAGAGCTGTTTTAAAGTCTATTCTCTGAGCCACAACTACATTTCCCAGTTTCCCCAGCTGTGACCTCTACCCACAATGCATTTCGGCGCCGAGATCATGAAGCAAGATGGCGACTAAAACATGCAAAGAGAGCGCTCCTCCCTTTGATTGTCCGACATGGTAAGAAAATACAATCAATGGAGTTTCAAAGTTTGTGTCTGAAGCATTATCAAAGTAAACATGACCCCGTGCACGCGCGTGGGCCGAGAAAAAACGCGATTTGCCTGAAGTCTCGGCCACAGATGCAGGTTCGGCTGGCATCGCTGCAGCCTCCACGATCATCACGTTTACATCTGTTCCTGCAAGATCTCCACTATAATATGCACTAGTTGGTTCTTTATATGTCTGTCTGAAAGCAGAGGCCTCCACGAAGCATGTGTTTAGTGGAAGTGTGGGTTGATGGTGTTAAATAGTCCAGCTCTATCTGCGTTTGGATATAAGTAGATACAGTGTGGTGGATTATGGATGATACAAAACATGTCTGCTCCAATACAGTAGACTTTCCTATGGCTGTAAATGCGCTTTAAATGGTATAGTTAAGCTTTAGAATGATATAGTTTAGCTTAATAATGATATAGATTAGTCATAGACTCGTATAGTTTAGTTTTAGTATCTTATAGTTTCAGACTTGTATACATTAGTGTTAGAATGGTATAAATTAGTTTTAGACTAGTACATTTTAGTTATGGAATCGTATTGTTTAGTTTTAGAATCGTTTTAGTCACAAAGTCGTATTCCTCCAGCCACTATCTGCTACCTATTTGTTATTGGCTGTAGATTGGAAATAATTAGCATTTATGGGTAAACTGTGTATTCATATGGCTCTAAAAACATGTCTGGCTTTCCACAACACTACTTTGTAAAGAGCCAATGGAAGCCTTTCATATGTTTCTAAATGACACATACATGTTTTTGCGAATTAACTAATCATTTTGCAAGTTGTGCTCACACTAGAATTTGCACTCGGGCTGTAATGGTTTATCAAAACATTTGCTTCTAACAAAGTTTTTCCAACAATGGATAACTATTTTAGTAATCATGAACTGCTCTATGTAAAAAGCCTAATACGTGAAATTAAAAGATTAGATGTGATTTAATTGTATAAAAAAGTTTCATGGGTTATTACAATGTCCTATAGAAGGTCAAATCGTTTGTCTCACAAGATTATCTGATTATCAAAATAATCGTTAGCTACAGTTACAATTTACAGATTTTTTTTCACATTGACCAAAAGTACATGGATTACATTTGTCCAGAAAATATGTATTTGTCATTCTGAATAATCTTTTGATTTCAGGGCAGGCAAGCCACCAGCGGGACTTCATCTAGACGTGATGAAGGGAGACAAACTAGTCGAGGTAATTTGAACCGGGAACTAAGCTTACGTTAGATCTGTCTTTGGGTGTAATTAGTTGAAAAGATGGTTATATCCCTAAAGTGCTTATGACAGTGGATATATTCTATTTGTTCTTGTTCAGGTGGAATGACTCCTGTTTCAATATAAATGTATATGTTTTACTCTGAAATGCCACAGTTTGGGAAATTCTGTAAATATCAATATTCTGAAAATATGTTTAAATTTACAGGAAGTAGAGTTCTAGAAATGATGACATCACAAAAGTGAGATTCAAAGCTCTTTATAACGTTTTTGTTGATGATTCATTCCACTTAAAAGTACACGACAGGATTTTCCCAAATTTAAGGAAAGAACCGCCCTCTCCACTTTTTGAACAAAACTCTCTGGTCTTATTGGACGAGCGCGTGTCACCAGAATGATGCACTTTGAAGGCATTTTACACCGTGCCTTGGGACTTCAGTTGGAAACTATCTGTTAGCTAATACTGACACATTTACAGCAATGTTGATTAATGTGTATCGTCTCTATTCAAATAAACTAATAAATAAATAAATGAATGATGATCCACCCAGGAGTAGAAAATTCTCCTATATACCTTTTAATCAAATAGTTTTTTTAATTTAATTTGCTAGAATATATTTCTTCTGTACATTGGAGGAGTTTTCCCAGTTTAGTAGCTTTTTCATGTGTGTTTACGGCTCACTCCACACTAAACTGTACTGATGTGTTACATTTGGGTTAATGACTCAAAAAGTCCTGAAATGTCCGCCGCTGCTACTGCTGAATGTCAGACTCTCGATTGTTTCAGTTTTTGTCCAGTGAAGGGGACACTACTTAAACACAGATTCGTTCATACAGTACTATTAACAGCTACAGAAGTTTTGGACGTAACAAGTGGACACGATGTGTTGATGTCTGCAGTTATTGAATAGTATGTTTTTGTATAATCTGTAATTACAGATTGATTCAAGTTATATCCCCAACCATTAACCATGAAATAGTCTTCTCTGTCGTGTTCATGATTCCATTCACAAAGCCTCCAACACGACACAAGTAACTATTGCGTCCCCAAAGTTCAATACATTTGTGAAAGGCATCCATTTTTCTTTAAATGGTTTTGAGCCCATCTGAGATTATGTATTTATATTTCTATACATATATATATATATTTTACAAACTACATAGTATTTAAGAATTATGAGGTACACACATTTATGGTTCATACATTTATGTTATTGCCGCTTGATGTAAGATTGACACATTCTACAGTTTAGTTTGGAGTGAGACATACATTACATCAAGCTGATGATAATAAATGCTCCCCTGTTGACATGTGAGAAGCACCAGATACTAGCCTACCAGCCCAAAATCCTGCATACAAGGATTTTTAAATGGCTGCGTAGGTTCCGATGGTGCGAGAGCAGAAGCAGCCATGAGATTTAAGCTTTTCAGTGAAAGGACACACTGCGAGGTTATTACTCAGAGGCACAGAGGCTTTACCCACATTCTTTAAAGTATTTTGTTGTTTCTAAATTGTTCTGTCTTTGCAGAAACTAATTATAGATGAAAAGAAATACTACCTGTTTGGGAGGAACCCAGACTGGTGCGACTTCACTATCGATCACCAGTCCTGTTCCCGGGTCCACGCTGCGCTGGTCTACCACAAACACCTGAAGAGGGTCTTCCTTATAGACCTGAACAGCAGTAAGTTTACAACCCGGTCATATTTACCCATCTACACGACCGCTGTAGGCCTTCAGTGGTTTAGTTGATAACTTGGCTGATGGTGTCTGGGTTTTTCACATTCCTACAGTTGTGGAAGAAGTTTATTTTGATACACATAGATATTTGGTTAGAAATATTTTGCCACTCGCCTTTTTATTTAATCACCCCAGAATAGTTTGATGACTGCTCTGATGTTTACCTAGAGCTGGGTAACTTTCTTCTCATAATTACTCAGACCTTTTGTGAGTAATTATTTAAATAATTTTACAAGAAAATTAGAATTATTCTCAATTCTCATAATTGTGAATAACAAAGCAAAGTCTTTCGCTCTGTTGTCTTAAGCACAAATTACACACTGTCCTTATCCAAATATAAAATTCTTTGATTGAAGTTTGGGAAGGAATGGAGCCATGTTTTAAATTCTTTTTTTTGATACCGACAAAACAGTTACATTGAACAGACCAGATGCACTGCCTTTAGTGTTTTAGAAATACCCTGCTAATTTTCACCAAATGTTCATAGGAGACTTTAAGGACATAAACATAAACGCACACATCAAAAGATACAAATATACAATTAAATGAACAATTCATTCAGCATGTGAAAAACTTGGCTCTGATTTCAGCCACAGTTTCAGACATCTGGTGGAGATGTTTAATCCACTTGGCAGGTGTAAGTCAGTGGGAAGATCGCCGTGGTTCTCTTTAGTCTTTCTGATGTTTCGCATTTGCCCTGATTCTCTAATTCTCTTTGTGTGAAATGATTGATGCTGATGATTCGACCAATTTTACTTTCAGCACACGGTACATTTCTTGGACACATCCGCCTAGAGGCTCACAAGCCACAACAAGTTCCCATAGACTCAACAATATCTTTTGGGGCTTCAACAAGAACTTACACAATCAGAGAGAAGCCACAGACCCAGGGCGCCCCTGGCACCGGAGATGTGAAGGCGGGAGAAGACGAGGAACTGAAAGGGCTGTTGGGACTCCCAGAGGAGGAGACTGAGCTGGAGGTAACGTCACCTTTTAAAGCGTCAAGCCTCAGTGTGTGAGAATATCGAGTAATAGTATAGCGACCCTACTCCCATCTCACCACCATCTCTGGTCTGTGAAAGGTGCTATATAAATAAAGATGACTTACTTACTTAGTAGTTTATTATGAACAGGGAACTGGATCCAGGGTTTTCAAATAATTAAAAAGTATTAAATTTGACCGGGCTTCAAATTTAGATCTGCAAACTTCAAAACCATCATCATAAACAGACTCTAATGATATCAGCCTAAAATTATGTTTCCAGTTTACCAAATTGCCTTCAAGTTTTCATGCAGTAAAAATATTAAAACATACATGGTCAATTTTGGACTGGAAAGACATCAACACCTTTCGCTTCACTGTTGGGTTTGTTGAAGGCCACTCCGAGACGACACATGTGTTTAATGTGATTGTACAAAGAGCATTCACCCAATGGTGGTATTACAACTACATTAAAGGGGAATTTAATGTATTTAATTCATAACACCTGCGGTTACCCTGAACTACATCCATAAAGACGCATGTGTGGTGTTGGCTCTACAGATGCAGATACTAAACTAAAAGATGAGAATTTAAAAAGTCTGTGTTTTATGAATGTGTTATAGAAATATTTTAGTAAAGCAATCTGAATTAACACCAAATAGTTATGAGTGTTATTAACTAATAGTCCACTCTGGATTCAGATACAGGCCATAATGCTCTGCTCAGGTCAGTGATAGATGGAGACGTGCTGCATCATGTCTTTGACCTGGGTCATAGAACAATATGTTCAGTTCAAAAGCAGATTGTTACATATATCAGAGTTGTATCAGCGTTGGGACGCGTAAAGAGAAGCCTTGAGCGACACCGACCAATGTTGACTTCATTTATGTAATATCTAGAGTAGATATGTGTTTGTTTACTCTGGTCTATTTAATGTACAGTCATTTCCTCAATCGGGGCAGTTGGTTTCAGACGGCTGCCGGGTGGTATTGGTATCGGTTCTGTTATTCATTGTAATTGTGCACATTTACTAGCTCTGAGTTGTTTACATTATTTTACTCACGTTATGTGCAGAATTTCCACAACAAATGTATCTCCCACCACTGTCTGAAATAGATCCTGATATCATTTTGGTGGTAATATTCTAATTGTCAGGGATGAAGCAGACAGAGACTGATCGTGGTGCGCCAAACTCTGGAAGTTTATTTAAGTTTCTCTCAAGTTCCAGTGGTTTCCCTTGTTTCTTTCTCCCAGACAGAATGGAGTCAGTACACAGTTTATATAGTCATTGTCACGTCACACATGGAAAGACATACGTGTCACACAGAGACAGTCACATCATAGTCAAAATAATCAGAGTCCTTGTACAGTCCTGCATGTAGGCCATATTGCTATCTAATACTAACATAATAATTCCTATTTGTTCGCGCCATTTAGAATTTAACCGAGTTCAACACAGCCCACAACAAGCGCATATCTCTGCTCACCATTGAAGAAGGCAATCTGGAGATTCAAAGGCCTAAGAGGAAAAGAAAAAGCTCCAGGGTCACTTTTTGTGACGAGGATTCCATTATTAACCCAGGTAAAAATACTGTTTTTAGATTTCACAAAAGTATGGATTTTCGTTGTTATATTAATCTTTCAAAAATGTTTCTGCAGAAGATATTGATCCCTCCGTAGGACGCTTCAGAAACATGATACAAACAGCTGTCGTTCCAGTGAAGGTAAATCTGATGTTTATTTTAGTGTTTTTTCTTTTACAATGATTAAGTCAAGCTTCATAATGACTAAAAGTGGCCAACTGTTCTGGTTTAATCTTTGTATAGAACTATAAATGTACTTCTCATAACTTAAAAATGTCTGTGGCTAGAGACAGGAAATGAACAGCAGCAGCAGTAGTCTCACTATAAGCCGTTTTTCATTAATGAAGTATGTGACACTTGTTGTCAAGTGTCAACAAGTGTCAACAAAAAGGCTTTCCTTGTGGACATAAAGCCACCAAACCAGCAAACGCGTGTCTACTACTCACTTTCCACTTTGCATCTTTAGAAATGGATCTGAGAAACATTTGTCCTCGAGAGTGAACCAAATTTGTCCCAGTTTAAGTGAACCAGACCACATAGAACTCAAACCTCAAACTCAGAAAAAATAACATCAGCCAATTCTGAGATACTTTTTTGTTGGTATACCCCTGACTGAGAAATCCCCGCTTGTGTGTGCGCTTTCAGAAACGCCGATCAGAAAGTCAGAACACCCTGGGCCTGGACGACGTCACCTCCAAACGCATGCACGGCTACAGTTACTCCGGGGGCCTCTACGGGGACCTGCCGCCCACCAGCCACGAGAACCTCCCGGCAGGCGCTCAGGGAGGTGCGGCCATGCACGGAGGACTCCCCTTCCCCAACCCGGCGCCCGAAGTCAACCTGGCCCCGGAGCCGCCGCAGCCCCCGGTCACCCTGAACCCCATGCCCGTCACCGCACCCTACCTTCCAGAGGCGCACAACGAGCCACGCAAAAAGAAATACGCCAAAGAAGCTTGGCCGGGCAAGAAACCCACTCCGTCACTGCTTATATGATGAGACTGGACTGGGCTGCGGACTCTCAGGTTACCAGCAGGCACACCAGGGACTATGGCCTGGCAGAAGAGCTCGTTCAATGGTTTTGTTGGATGGTTTTAACACTCATTGTCAAATACTAGGAGAAAACCGCTGTTGCAAAGTAAGATCCTAACAGTTTTCATGTGGCTGGTATCATTTTTTTTACATGAGTTGTTCAGTTAGTGCAGTAAGCGCTTTAGCTGTGCTTATTTACACACTTACAGATACGGAGTGAATGAGTCGTGTGGTGTTTTTTTTCTACTGGAAATATGTTGACCTTTTCACTTCAAATATTTTGATAATGTGACTAAAATACTATACATATATTAAAGAAAATACATTGAGCATTGGCAAATATTAAAGTCTTTTCCAATTCGTAATGTGTCTATTTTAATGGTTTTCAAAGGGGTCCAATCTGGATGGAAATTATTTAATTATAAGAGCCTCTAGTGCCACTAGAGGGCAGCTTCTGCTCGTCATCGTTATGTATCTGACAATGTCCCTGATGGTCAGATGTAGCAAGTTATGCTCAAATTAGTGCACTTAAAACGTGTCATTTTTAACACAGCTGGTCCACATCATTCACTTGTGTTTCTTTTACAGTCTGAAGTTGGAATAGTCCGTCATATTCTGTTAATCTCTTTATTTTGCCATTTTCTCCATGCGCTGTTTTAGGATTCAAACAATAAACTCATGTATATGGACTTTTTTAAAGAAAATAAATACAAAAAACAATACTTTTGGCATTTCTATTTTCTCAATTTCACAATAGTAAGACAGGTATCCTTTCTCTTTACAAAGCCAGAAGGTTCATTTCAGTCTGTGAGATAGACTGTACAGTGTATGTAAACCTTTGGTTTCTACTGGGCCAACACATGTAGGGCCAGTGCTCAGTACCTTTTATGACTCAGTGGTAGCTTCTGCCACAGTGCTGCTGTTTGATCAATACTGTTTGATTTGTCTTAATAACGTGAGATGATAATGTGATCACAGCCCTCTGGTGCAGAGAACAAAGTCCGACATGTACATCATTTTACAGTGGATTAATTTTTACCTTTTAAGCGGAGCACAAAGTACAGAATCAGGGTTTAACAGTTTTAAACATGTCAATGATTCCAGGGGACGAATGTGAAGCAGAAATATTACTTTTGTCCATTATACAGTGCCTTGTGAAAGTATTAGTAATAAATTCTACACATTTTGTCATGTTCTAAACACAAACATAGATATTTTACTGAAAGACAAGAGATTAAAGTAAGTTATTATTGTGAAGGAACAATATTCATGTTTCTTGTTCTTCGATTAAAATAAAATTTGGGTTCTTACAGCACACCAAACTCAGATCTTCAGGTTAAAACTGGACTCACTGAGGACCTGCAGCCACAGCGGCCCTTCGAGGTCCTCTGACACGCCTGCTCTAATCATGTCTCAGAGGCCCTCACAGAACATCTGCAGATATACCGAGAGTAGAGAGAGCACACGAGTGGGCTCATGAAATAATTATGGCGTGAACATTCAGCAGACGTTAGGAATGTTTCAAAAGCAGTTTATTGCACACAGAAAAATGCTGTATGAAACTTGTGCACTCCCCTTTATGTTTATGGTGGTAAACGTGAAAGAGTTAAAGGTGTAATAGTAATTTCAGAATGTATAAATACATATATATATTTTAAGGATAATATATGTAGTGTTAGAATCCTGGTGATAATAAGCTCTTTTTTATAGTTTGCTGCACAACATCAGGTAGAAGCGGGAAACCTTTGTTCTTATTACTCAATACTCAAGAGCAAACAGAGAGCGTCTCAACAGACTGTAACCAGAGCAGCGGACACTCGAGCTGAGCCCTTGTGTTGTTGGCGACAAGTACAACACCAAGTTTATAAAAGTCGGTTCTTTTCATTCACATGTTCTTTTTCAAGAAAAAATCATGAATATTGATGATTTATTTTTAAAGTGACACAGAGCAACACAGGTTTAGTGTCTGGATCGGAAATATTATGATTATATCAAGCTCTTATGCACTTTAAAAAAGAAAATCAAAGACATGTAGGTCTGCTTGTATGGGGTGCCGTTTGTAAAAATTCTGTTAAAATTTTTTAGCTGAACATTTTTCTACATTTAGCTCACTTTCCTCACATTTAGCACATTTTCCTCACATTTAAGACATATCTATATCTAAATATTATATCTATATCTAAATGTTAAATGTTTTATCTGAATATTATATCTATATCTAAATGTTATATCTATATCTAAATGTTAAATCTAAATGTTAAATCTAAATGTTAAATCTAAATGTTAAATCTAAATGTTATATCTATATCTAAATGTTATATCTATATCTAAATATTATATCTATATCTAAATGTTAAATGTTATATCTAAATATTATATCTATATCTAAATGTTAAATCTATATCTAAATGTTAAATCTAAATGTTAAATCTAAATGTTAAATCTAAATGTTAAATCTAAATGTTAAATCTAAATGTGTCGCCAAGTGTAAAGCTAAATATATAGAAACCACGCCCACTGCAGTGGCTTCAAATCCAGTGGGCCCGCCTTCCGTGCCGTGTGGTGAGAACCCTACAGGATTACACAGGAATCTCACGGGACTCCACGTGGCTTAGTTTACAGTGAATACACTCTGGCTCCAGCAAATAAGCAAGAATCTTCACAAAAATGCTAATTTTGTGCCGTGGCCAAGGACGATGGCGCCGGAGACCCAACATGCCTTGAGCCGTGACGTCGGTCCACGTGTATTCCTATGTTCAAAACACGCGGCACCGCCCCCACTCACCACACGGCACGGAAGGCGGGCCCACTGGATTTGAAGCCACTGCAGTGGGCGTGGTTTCTATATATTTAGCTTTACACTTGGCGACACATTTAGATTTAACATTTAGATTTAACATTTGGATTTAACATTTAGATTTAACATTTAGATTTAACATTTAGATTTAACATTTAGATATAGATATAACATTTAGATATAGATATAATATTTAGATATAACATTTAACATTTAGATATAGATATAATATTTAGATATAGATATAACATTTAGATATAGATATAACATTTAGATATAGATTTAACATTTAGATTTAACATTTAGATTTAACATTTAGATTTAACATTTAGATTTAACATTTAGATTTAACATTTAGATTTAACATTTAGATATAGATATAACATTTAGATATAGATATAATATTTAGATATAACATTTAACATTTAGATATAGATATAATATTTAGATATAGATATGTCTTAAATGTGAGGAAAATGTGCTAAATGTGAGGAAAGTGAGCTAAATGTAGAAAAATGTTCAGCTAAAAAATTTTAACAGAATTTTTACAAACGGCACCCCATATGCTTGACACACTTTTTGGTTACACTGGTTAAATGAAGGACATTTACTTATTTACTTTATAATGTATGAAAACTTCTGGGAAGCATTTTATATGTTAACTCAATGTGAATGTCAACTATTTGTATGGACATAGCACATACACACACAAAAAAGTATTAACAAACCAGCTGACGAGGACAATGCACTAACACACGTACACACACAGACACACATACACGCACACAGACACACACACACAGACACACACACACACACAGACACACGCACACAGACAGACACATGCACACACAGACACACATACACGCACACAGACACACACGCACACAGACACACACAAGCACGCACACACACACACACACACAGACACACACACACACGCACACAGACACACACAGACACACGCACACAGACACACGCACATAGACACACACACACACACACACACACACGCACACAGACACACACACACACACACACACACATGCACACACACACACAGACACATGCACACACAGACACACATACACGCACACAGACACACACGCACACAGACACACACACACAGACAAACAGACACACACACAGACACACACACACACACACACGCACACAGACACACGCACATAGACACACACACACACACACACACACAGACACACACACACGCGCACACACACACAGACACATGCACACACAGACACACACGCACACACACACACAGACACACGCACACACAGACACACATACACGCACACATACACGCACACAGACACACACGCACACACACACACAGACACACACACACAGACACACACACACACCAAATCAATGCTTACAAATCATTCTTTGCTCCTGCTCCACTCAATGTTGGATCAAGACAAAGTGTAAAAACACTGACAGACAGTTTAGCTCACATCAAAAATGAGTCATTGTCTTTTCTCCCAGACTGTAGCCAACATTCAACATCTATGAGCTGAGAGGGAATGGGTCTATAACATTGGCAGTTTACACCCAATTCTCTTTTTACCTTTAGCCATGAAGATGTTTATATAGCAACATTAAAGAGAGACTGGCTTCACTTCCAGACGCTTCAGAATCCCCACTGCAGCTGAAGCTACTCTCCCCATGTTCCTAAATATATAAACTTTATACAGAACCACTGCATGTTCCTCTAATCAGATGGACAGCTGCCATAGTAACTTTTTTTTCCCACTTTTGCAGGTCTTTTTATTTGAATCTGCACCCGTTTCTCAAAAACTCACCAACACAGCATTGTGCATTATTCCCTGAACAAATAGAAAAGGATCTTTCCAATCAAATGTATTTGTTATCTTTATGTATTACATGCCTCAACATGTTCACTTCTGTCCAGATTAGAAATGTGTTGTTGGACTTTGGCCCCGGAGTGATTTTTTAGATGTCAAATTAGACTGTGCCAAAAAGCGAAACATCAACAACTCAACAAAAGTGAGTATTGGGACCTGAAATAAAATAATTTTAGCCCTTTTAATGGGGATGGCTTAATTCATACACAGTTTGGCTGTAGAAATAGTTTTTGTCAGACTGTATTCAAAAGAAATCAAATCACAAATCGAGATTGGTCAAGTTTCTTTATGTATGTTTTTGCTTTTCCTCAAATTTGACTCATACCAAGATATTCAATTTCATTTCAACTTTATTTATAGTGCTCTTTAAAAACAACACAGTGGACCAAAGTGCTGAACACAAAGTCTAAAAACAGAATAATTGCACAATTACACAAATTGCACAGAAAGTCAACCCACTGAGTCCGCCAGTCTAATGTGCAGAGGCAGACCATTCCACAGTCTGGGGGCCGCTGCTGGAACGAGACTTTATGTTTGCGAAGAAAACAAAGAGAACAGTAAAGGTCCAAGCACTGACCCTTGGGGAACCTCCGTAAGTTAGTGAAGCCATGGAGGATGGCATCACCAACCTGGATGGAAAACCTCCGGTCAGTGAAATAGGACCTGAACCAGGACAAGGCTACACCTCTGATACCAACATTCTCCAAGCGGGGCAGCAGGATGAGGTGATCCACAGTATCAATGCAGTCAAATCCAACAAAAGAAGTGTGCCCAGCGTCTGTAGCCAGAAAAATGTAATCTAAAAACCTTTCAAAAGGCCGTCTGTGTGCTGTGGCCTGTTTTAAAACCTGACTGAAAGTTGTGAGTTGCATAAAAACAATTTTCTCACGCATTTTTGACAGAAGAGGGGGCTCAGAAATAGGTTGATAGTTGCTTAGCCCTTGAATATCCAAGTTTGATTTCTTTAGTAAGGGCTGCACTATCGCATGTTTAAAGAGGGAACAACTCCACTGGCCAGGCTTCCATTAAGAAAGGACAGAACATGAGGTGCCAATAAAGGACCTGATCGATTACTTTTACTAGTAAGAGCAAAGTAACTGGCTCAAACTGGTCAAAACCAACAGAACAAGTTGTAGACGTGCCACAATCATAATTAGGATGGGAGATCAAGGCCCTAGTACTGGACACCTTGTCAATGAAATTTTTTTTGTAGAAATTCTCACACACATTTGGAACGTTTTTAGGACAGTGCTGTTGTGGGGTACAACACGCACAAGGACACATTTATTAGTGACTACACAGGAGAGGGGAATCTCAAACAACACAGGCAAATGGTCAGAAAAGAAGGCCTCTGACGTTCTGACATTAGATAGAGAGAGCGCTTGGCTTAGGACAAGATGTGTGGAGCCACTTACACATTGTACAAAATTAAAACATTCTATCAAACTGAAGAAGTCTTTTGCCAGTGGCTTTTCAGGGCAACACACATGTATGTTAAAGTTCCCAACAAGAAGGATGCGATCATACACAGGCACATAGTAACTGCGAAAAGTCACTAAGGACATTTTTGTGGTCTATACAGTATTACTGCAGACAGCATTGGTGGTGCAGAGCTAAGTTCAAACAGAAGCATCTCAAAGCTGGGAAATGACACAAAAGGAACGAGCTGTTTACACATAATGTTACTTTTAAAAACTGTTACTACTTTTAAATACTGTTGCTAGTCCTCCGCCACGTCTTGAAATCTTCAGGGGGGTTAAGAAACAGTCAGGTGCTCAAGTATCAGTCACACACATGAAATCCAATCCTTTTGATTCAAAGGCTTGGAGCTGAAGGACCCATGTGCTCGGGGGATTCTCGCGGTACAGCAGACTGAACGAGACATGGGCAACACAGACAACAGTTCCATAGAAGTCACTGTTAACTAAAACAGCTTTTAGTTTACAGCTTTCATAAAGGTCGGATTTTGTGTGGATTTTAGTGTCCCTTGTCATCCTGAACTTTTTTTCATCTTAAATCCGTTTTTATTTAAATTCACACTGCCGCTCTAACTCTGCACTGATCAGCAGCTCTGTGCACGTGCATGACAGCCACACACTCGTATTTGACACAGCTGCATCATGGGAGCTTGTCCACTGCGCAGAACCGGGAGGACCAGAGGATGGGCAAGTTCCGCTAATCTATTTGTCCCCATGGTGGCACATGCGCCACTGAGCACAAGCCATTGATTTGAATAGGACGCCATCTTGGATCGCCAGGGCTTAGGCCACACACAATTGTGCCATCTTGCCGTAAAACAGATGTATCTCCATGAAGAATACTACAAATTATGGTTTAATTTTTTTTATTTCTTTGGAAACACGCAGGTGACATATTACATCTGAGACAACACAGTGGTATTCAGTCAGAATCAATGGTGATAGTTCATGTTAACATCAGCAGGAATGTGAGGTCATTTTGAACAGGAGATACTCACATATTCATGTATTGGACTCCACTGGTTTGATTTTTATGTGGATTCCGTTGAGGGAGCGCATCACGAGTCGAGGGCAGAGTTTGGGCTCCCACTGCGGGTCCTGCATCAGTTCATATCTCTGCAGCGTGAGCGCCACCACCGCCTTCATCTCATTCATGGCAAAACTTTGACCAATGCAATTCCTGTGGACGCAACAAAACATATCTGCATTCTATTTTGTAATCCAATTTAATACAGTATATTCTCAAAACAAGGAATCCCAGAACTGCTAAAACTGAAATACAGAAATGTTTGTTGAAAGGCTAAACGTTCACTGCTGTCAGTAAACAATGTGTTGCTATGGAAACTAGCACTAGCTCTTCTATGATGGAAAACCAAGATGACTCGGTTCAGAACTAAACTTCAATAAATTACATATTAACAAAGAAAAAGACCAAAAATGTAGTCACACGAATGCAGTTTTTCTGTAATATGATTTCTAACGTACATCTGGACAGACTCTCTCCAAATATTTGGTATTTGTTTTTGGTAATATATGTACTTGTGTTAGAATGTATTGCGTGTGCAATTTGTAATCAGACACTAGTCTGAGTGTGTGCACAATAGAGTTACCTCGGGCCTGCAGAGAAGGGCACAAAGGCGTGAGGCGACCGAGAAGAGGAGTTTTCTGGGAGGAAACGTAGTGGATCAAAAACCTGTAAAACACAAATCAAAAGAGAAAAAACACTGTAATTATCAAAACTCCTCTTTGAAAAATTATCAGATTTGGGGCCCGGTCCATAGTAGATTTGTATCTTAAAAGGGGAAAAGTTAAGTTAGTAATGTCTTCTTGATAACACAGCATGCACTGGTAAGGAGCTGTGCATTGTCTAACTTTAACCCAAGAAACAAACTTTCTGTGGTGGGAAAGCATTTCATGAATTGAGAATCCATTTCAGGGATTTATTTTCAAACACTATTTTTTTATAGCAAAGCTTAAAAAATTTTGCAAGACGCTACACAATGCAAAGATTCTGGGAGCCTCTTCAGTCCTGCCACAGGCCTCAGTCCCCGTTCTACAGTCCGAGTCCTGGATCTACAGTCTGAGTCCTGGATCTACAGCCTCAGTCCTGGATCTACAGCCTCAGTCCTGGATCTACAGCCAGAGTCCCTGAGTCCTGGATCTACAGCGTCAGTCCTGGATCTACAGCCTCAGTCCTGGATCTACAGCGTCAGTCCTGGATCTACAGCCTGAGTCCTGGATCTACAGTCTGAGTCCTGGATCTACAGTCTGAGTCCTGGATCTACAGCCTGAGTCCTGGATCTACAGCCTCAGTCCTGGATCTACAGCGTCAGTCCTGGATCTACAGCCTGAGTCCTGGATCTACAGCCTCAGTCCTGGATCTACAGCGTCAGTCCTGGATCTACAGCCTGAGTCCTGGATCTACAGCCTCAGTCCTGGATCTACAGCGTCAGTCCTGGATCTACAGCCTGAGTCCTGGATCTACAGCCTGAGTCCTGGATCTACAGCCTGAGTCCTGGAACTACAGCCTGAGTCCTGGATCTACAGTCTGAGTCCTGGATCTACAGCGTCAGTCCTGGAACTACAGCCTGAGTCCTGGTCCTACAGCCTGAGTCCTGGATCTACAGCCTGTCCATCCATGAGAGCAAATCCCTCTCTCAAGAGCCTCCCCAAGGTGTCTCATCTTTTCCCCACTGGGCTTTTGAGTTGTTCCTTTGCCGATGGACATTTATTAACATTTATGGACTTTAGTCATCCTGCTCCCTATAGACCCATGGCTTCCCTGTGTTATGATTATTGTATTTCTTTTGTAGGGACTGTTTCATCGTCTGTTGATAAGGAATCGACAACTTTGTCCTCCGGCACGACTGCAGTAGTGATTTAGGGCTATACAAAAATACACAATTGAACTTACATCAGGATTTTCCCAGACCGATGGATTCCTGTGAATTCCATACACGCTTGTTCCTATAATGCATCCTAAAAATAAAAACGAAAAGATTTCATTTTTGTTAAAAGGTTTAGCAAATGTTTTCAGGGTTATGTCCACCTGTTGAATATGTATGTCTTAGTTCAAATTCAAATCAAAAGTATATATATCTAACTAACCTGCTGGTATGGTCCTTCCATCAAAAAAGGTCATGGGTTTGGTCGTGATGCGAGCCATTCCTGGCACCGGCGGATACAGACGAAGGGACTCTTTAATGCACATTGTTGTATATGGAATTTTACTCAAGGCCTCCCTTCAAAACACATCATTCTAATCAAACACACATCTCATAATCCGATAGTTTTTATAAGTCTGGGGTAAATAAACCGACCACTCCATAGTGCTCTTGCCTCCCAGAGCTTGCTGGATCTCCTCCCTGCACTGCTGCTGTTGCCGCGGGTGACAGGCCAGGCAGTAGAGGATGAAGGAGATGCCGCTTGCTGTGGTGTCATGGCCCTCAAACATGAACGTGTCCACTTCAGCGCGGATCGATTCATCCGACAGACCCCGATTGTCCTCATCCTTTCAGAAGTCGCAAACAACAAACTTTTATTTTGGGGTTTGTTGCGTTGGTTTGCATTGAATCACTACAAGCCAACAGACTTCATCCAAGCTAATGTTTATGTTTATGTTTAAGTATCAGAAATTGGGAAATATGACCAAAAAAATTGCATTCTTCAGAAATAAGCCGGTAATCATCTGCTCTACATCTGTTGTTTTAAGCATGACAAAAATCAAAACGGTCAAAGCCATTTACAAGGATAATAAGAAAAATATTGCATTCATGAATTGTGGCAATAAAATCTGAAATTTGAAATCTGTCCTTGCTTTATTTGGTGAATTCATCAGCAGTGGTGGCAAAAGAACTAGTTTTGTGTAATTAAGTAATAAGATATTTCAATCACAATATACTCTGGTAAAAGTATTAAAGTAATCCCAGAAAGAATTGTATATGTACTTATTTATAAGAATGAAATAATTAACAGAAAATAACTTAGACTGTTGTAAAGGTACTTACCGCTTACAATTCATGAATTTACTTTGAAGCATGGAAATCCAAAATTAATTCATTAACTTAGAAGCATGGCTAATCACAATGAATTGAATGTATTTAGATTAGGAACACTTTTCTTTTGGGTCGTCATCCGCAAATGAACTAACCTGTATTTATAATGTAAGGAGTAGAAAGTATGCCACTGATATTTGGGTTTAAAAGTGAGAAGTAAAAGTACTAATACTAGGATAAATAAATAAATAAAGTGTATTAGTGCAGTATTTAAGTAAAAATATCTCCATCAGTCTAAGCGACGAAGGACAACGTGAAAATCAAATGAGACTCTTTAACAGTTGGTATTTGGGACTTACTCTTGCACAAAGAAGGATGTCCAAGAAGTCTAAGTTCCTCTTGGCTTGTATGCGATCCAGCTCTTTTTCCTCTTTGAGCTCTTCTTTTCTCCTTTTTATAACTTCAGCTGCGAAAAGTAAAGTCACCAATAAGACCCAGCTGTGGTATTTGACAGTTCTGAATCTGATCACAAATGGTTTGGGAATAAAGAATTTGTTCTCATAAAAATCTAAAAGATGCACCACACAATGTTGATAGAGAATACAGACGGTATCCAGGAGTAAGAACACACAAATAACTCACTTTCTTGAGTTTCTACGCAGGCGACACATGCGTTTACCTGTGTGACCGTGGGCCACTTTGCAGGCCTTTCTGAATCTGTATCCATGTGGGCTGAGGTAGAAAATAAGGTCATTGTGATAAGGAAAGGTCCTGAAGCGCAGGTTGACCAAGTAACTCAGCTCATAAACAGATTGGATATATGCTTGTGTTCCTCTGTAAGAAGAATAAATACAAATACAAACTTTATAAACAGAGATTTTGCCGCAAATGAGAGACAGTGTGACGTACTGACCCCTCAGTCTGGCAGTTGCTGTTGTGGCTGAAGGCACATTTTAAAATACTGTCCAGAGTCATGAGGCTGACATGTTCGAATAACTCAAAAGTCTCTCCACTTTTGGCATAAGTTTCCCATTTGTCCTGGACACAAAGGGAATAACCGCTGTTAGTAATACTGCTTTACTGATAGTGTTAACCTGTTTTATTATTATTTAGATAATTCTGCAGGAGAGACATTTACCTGTACATATACAGTA
The DNA here is from genome assembly GCA_964034765.1 of Knipowitschia caucasica. NCBI lineage: Eukaryota > Metazoa > Chordata > Actinopteri > Gobiiformes > Gobiidae > Knipowitschia > Knipowitschia caucasica. Next base: position 5,514,365 of record OZ035829.1, on the reverse strand, counting down.
TATTCATGTCAAGCCGTTATTAGTTTAAACAGAGCATTTGTTTTTGTATTGAAACTGTTTTTGTTGATTTATTTCAGTGAGAATTGTTTCCTGCCCATTTTTTTTAGCATGTTTAATTCCTGTTCTTTTTTACCTTGTTTTATTTTTGTGCTTGTCTGGTGCACAATGGGGACTTTTGCACATGTATTCCAATGTGGTTTTACTGTAAATGGCAAATAAAATGAATCTGAATCTGGCCATATCCTGTGTAATTATTAGCCTGTTCATTTGTTTTGAATACATAGGGGTGCGTCTCAAATGACCTACCAACATAGTGTTTGCTGAGTCGGACATCAATTTTACATAAGGTTTCAACACATCATAATGGAAACCTGGAGTTAGCAGCCGTCTGTGGCGAAACCACTTCTGCCCATGTGTCACCAATAAACCCTCTCCTGCAGAAGAGTAGGTTATGTCAATACACACAGACACACACTCTCATACCACAGACACATGACAATAAGGTCTCACCAATCCACTTTTTAATAAAATGATACGCCAAATCATCTTTAGGCTCTGATGAGAAAAATATGTGTATAAGAGTATGTTGGTTTTATTCCCATCATAGTTCTCATTCACTCACCTGTTGATGCCAGGATAGTTTTCACATAATCAGGATGGTGGATGTTGAGGACGCACACAAATGGACCGAACCACACTGGGAATGCATAGGGGTAGTCTAGCCCCCAATCTAGCATAGTTTGTAGGCTCGTACCATCTTGTTTTAACTGAAAAATAGAAAGTGCATTGAAAAGTCGTGCGTCACTTTTTTGCATATACTTCATTCACAGATGGTGAATGAATGAATGAATATATAACATTAAAAACTTCTTAACCTCAAGTACGTGTCCAAAAAGCCAGTGTGATGGTGGTGGTCCAGCAAAAGGTTCCATTTTTGCAAAGGTCTTTCTCCTCTTGATGACCTGAATGGTTAACTTGAAAACCAACGCAACAAAACATAACAGCGCAAACAGGTGGTGGAAGCGATACCCGAACCGAACCTCCCCTGGACCCGGATCCTGCGCCATCCTCCACGTTTGTTCAGTCCACACTTCTGCAGAAAGTATTGTATTGTATTTGCAGACTGTGGTTACGAGTGGAGAGAGAGAGCGGGAGAGAGAGAGAGAGAGGCGTGAGCTAAAGATTGCGCAATGTGCAGATGGGGCTCTGGAATGACAATTAACTTGGCCAAGATACAAAGCGAAGGATCAACATAAGATACCAAAAACACCACAACTTTTCTCAAGTTGATTTCAAATAATGAGATTCAGATCATTTGTGAACCATCCATTTTTTTTGGTCAATTATAAGAATCTCAGTGATTATGGGCCTGCATTTGAGACAGATTGAACCATAAACACAAGCAAAGTACAGACATTTTTTCTTGTTGGTTTGCATTTAAGGCCTACTATTGCTTGACTGTCATGGAAGAAATGTCAAATAAAACACATTTTTTCTTGTGCTGTGTGATCCTCATTCCTACTGTTCTGTAACTTGTGATGCAACACTGAAATTTCCCCATTGTGAGACGAATAAGTGATCTCTTAATCATAATTTTAATAACAAAATAAAACGTCCTGGTGGAGAGAGTGCTGCATGACCATTTCTCCTTGCATGGCCATGGTTTGTTATATCTGTGGGAAGGTGCATCCACTCATATACTTTTATTAACGGTTTATGGGACATTGTAGGCAACAGGTCAAAGCTTTTCACCCTAACCCCAGCAGATCATAAACCATTAAAAACAAACGTGACCTACTTTTTGACACTACATGTTTTCACAGAATTGTAATGCAAACGCTGAACAGCAGATGGGCAGACTAATTATCTCTACAATTTGACCAAATAATGCGAAAATATAAACACATACCATAGTGCGTGTATATTATTGTCTACGTTTGAGGAGGATAGATATCTGTTATCTACTGACCTCTAGTGGAGCAGGAGGGAAACGTCAAGTTGGCAGCTGCAGAAGTGAAGAGAGATTTTCCATCAGTGTAGATAGAATTTCAATGTTTACCTGTGCAGTTTTTTTGTCTAATTTATTGTGTATGTATCTGTTGAAACAAATGTAAAAGAGTCGGCTAATCGCAAAAGTGACAGACAAGGAGTACACAATAAAGTACATGATTCTCAAACGGAGAAGGAGAAGTTTAAAACATTCTGTCTTTTGACATGTATGGAAGATTTTTTGTGTCATCAGATTTTGAATTGTTTAACCAGGATAAAGCATGTATGCATATTTTTGTTTTTGCATTTCAGCATTTGTGTCTATGTGCTACATGCAAAATAGCCCTGGCTGCTACACCCTGTATATTTTCATTCATGTAATACGGACAAAATCAAGCTCCTTTAATACTCAACATCTGATGACACAAAAAATATTCCATACCATGTAGATGTGCGCATTGGGAACATAGATTGTAAATATTAAAATTAGGAACTAGGAACTGGCTGCGATGCCTTCTAGCTACAGCAGGTGGCGCCAAAACACGTATCAATGTTGTCGCTCACAATAAATCCTAAACATACAAGACGAGGACAGTCATTCATAAACATTTGTCTTTTTGCTGCTGCTTTTCACACGTTTTATGCAATGTAGTTTGTATGTATCTATCCATGCTAAATCCAGTCGTGTAGCATACTAGCTCCACTTCCGAGTTGTCCGGGTTGCGAGTATTTTATTCGTAGGTAGGTTCTGCCACAGGGACCGATTTCAGCCAATCAGAAAGCTAGTCTGAAGTGACGTGTTCAGCGCGCCGGCAGACGACGGTGAATTACATTACAACCTAAAAATAAACCATTTATTAATTTACATGCGAATTGTATTTACTGTATTACATATACCATGTATATATAATTTACAATAATAATAACAAACAATGTTGAAAGTGTCCATTTTATGTTTTCAGCTGTTAATCACCGGCGCGCTGAACACGTCACTTCAGACTAGCTTTCTGATTGGCTGAAATCGGCTGAAATCGGTCCCTGTGGCAGAACCTACCTACGAATAAAATACTCGCGTCCGGGTTAGCTAGCTTTGTGTGCGCTTTGCTAAGCTAACAACAAAAGCGCGTGACGTTAGCTGCTCTGGCTAGCTTCATTCATTCATCTCCGTGTAAAGTTTCTACAGGCTATTTGCTTCTTTTGCAGTAAGTCCAAAAGATACTGTTTCATGCATGAGTCTATGCTTCTCTGGTTGTTATTTATTGTTGTTGTGTGCTAGCTAAAGTGACTCGTAAGACAACATTGTAGTTTCGCTTATTTGTTTATTATTTGTTCATTAATTATGTTTGTTTTCATGTAGAGACCGTGAAAATGGAGGCTCCACCGGTAACTGTGATGCCTGTGACCGGGGGCACGATCAACATGATGGAGTATCTATTACAAGGTGAGCTACCTCTACATTTGTATGTGAGAAGTAATTGTAATTGTAAAATGTGCCTATATTTTAAGCCCCGTTTCCACCAGCCCTAGTCTAGTCTACTCTACTCTAGGGGATATTGGCCTTTTATTCTTATCCTTTTTTTAGTACCTGCTTGGCGGTATTTTCATCCGGGCTGAGCTGTTACTAAAGTGTTCTTACTGACAGTGACTGGTCAGAGGGCTGCAGGAAGCCATGGCTATCAAGGAATTTCCGGTTTGTTGTGAGTTGGTTACTAAGATGCTGTACAATATACTGACGAACACAATCAGGTAGAGTGGAGTAGGCCTAAGTATATAGTTATACATTTATATAGTTAACAATGTTATTGTGCTGTACTTGGGTTTGGCATGGGCAGCAGATATTCTGATATGAAATCTTACAGTTTATAATATCCTTCAACAACTTTTCTCTCACTTTGTCTGTTGCTGTGTTGCGGAGATAGCAGCCAGTAGACACCCAGACTTCCCTTCTTCCTCAGACCAGGCCAGCTGAGAGCCTTTCGATTGATCCCAATTTTATTTTTTTAAATCTCTTATAATTCAAAATACATCCTGGGATCTGGAATTGCATATGGCACTACACTTGCTGTCTTTCTCTGGCTCAGTTCTTTCTCCTTCAGCCCCTCGTTCTGGTCACATGGTTAACGTCTCTCAGTTTTAATGCACTTGCCGATAACTGAGATTAAGCATTGTAAGATTGCGATCATTTGATTTGTCACAGCCCTGACGGATAATTAAATCAAATCAATTTACTATTGTACAGCTCAAATTCAAATCCCAGCCTCAAAGGGCAAGCAATTAAAACTTTCATTGCTCCTTTAATTCAGAGATTAATGGTCACAGGAATTAAGTAACTACCAGAGCATCCCCTGTCCTTAGGCAAAGACAAACTCTGGAAAAATCTATCCCTTCACTATAAGGGAAAGGTAACCTCATAGGCACTAACTAACTCTCAATTTAAACCTAGTGTTTTTCAGCACATCTTTGGGACATAAAAGTAGAAGTGCAGGTTATGTCCAACATTAGCTTTTCATTGTAATGAGCCTGATGATTACCACCAGCAGAGAACTACGCGCAAAGAACAGGGCTATAACGAGCATAATTACGTTGTTACATGCTGCTATGAATAGGCTGGAGTTCTATGTTTTACCTCCTGGCTCATCACTGTGGGGAAGACAGGAAACTGAGCGTCCAGGTGTCCAGTCCAATCCATTTTATTTACAGTATATACCACATTTTACAAGTTTCAAAAGTGCTGCACAGAGACAATAGTAACGCATTTAAATAGATAGGTCTGCCAGCTTTATATGTACTGGTATATAAACATAGAAGATGTATACAAAACATTAAGATGCATGAAATAAAACACAAACAATGTATCTGTATCCCTACTTAACTCTTACATTATGTTATTTGGTGAATGAATGAATGAATGCTCAGCAGCTAAACTCACAAAGTAAATCAAATGAAGTCCTGAAGCTTTCTGTCTTGTGTCCTCAGGTAGTGTGTTGGACCAGGCCTTGGAAAGCCTCCTGCATCGCCTCAGAGGTTTGTGTGACAACATGGAGCCTGAGACTTTCACAGATCATGAACTTGTTTATCTTCTGAAAGGCCAACAAGGCAACCCTTTCATTCTCCGTGCTCGTCGCAGTCTGTCCCACCCCACCGCCCCCTGGCACCTCCGTTACCTGGGGCAGCCTGAAGTGGGAGATAAGAGTCGCCACGCTCTGGTCCGCAACTGTGTGGACGTGGCGACTTCGCACACTCTTCCCGAGTTTCTTAACGAGATGGGCTTCCGCATGGATCATGAGTTTGTAGCCAATGGTCACATATTTCGAAAAGGTGCAATGAAAGTGGTTGTGACCAAGCTGTCTCGTATCCTGGTACCTGGGAACACTGAGAATATCGAGCGCCTCTCATTGTCATATTTGGTGGAACTGAGTGTTCTAGCTCCAGCTGGGCAAGACACTGTGTCTGAGGATATGCGCAGTTTTGCCGAACAACTCAAACCCCTGGTTCACCTCGAGAAAATCGATCCAAGCAAACAGAGACACTGAGTGAAAATTTGATTCTTTGTACATTTGTATTTGGTTCTATAAAATAAGGATAAATGTATTTTTTTTTTCACTTTTTCTCTATTGGTTCAATCTGTTGATGAGTTGATCACAATACAAAAGGTAGTTAATCCGAAAAGGTGGAAAAACAGCTCATGCATAATTACATTGTCAGTTGTTGGTGAAAATATATGCAAGTACTGATTTGAATATAGTGTTGTACATGTTTCTCGTGGATGTGTTTCTTTTGACCACTAGGTGTCCCTCTTGCTCTTCCGACAATTGTCTGAAGCCAAGGAAGCTACCTCAGATCATCCCCATGAGCTGTGGTTGCCATGGAAATAATTAGCTATGAGATCTGCACCCCCCCCTCCCCAACTCTAATTAGCTTTCCCAATTGCTTAATGATACATAGACCTGTGAAAGCCTTTCTTTCTTCCCCTCAACAAAAGCATTGATTTTCCCTCTCTTCCCCTCATTCCCACTGTTAACCCATTAGTGCCTCTTTCAAGCGAACTTGAGCTATTACATATGAAAGCACAACTGCCTTACATTTTTCACTCTCCAATCTCTTCTCCATACTGTGCTTTATACCATAGTGTAAACATTAAGGCCAGTCCAGCGCTGTGGTAACTAATGCACATCCTGTCAGTGGTGGTGATAACATGAGCAATATGACATGAGTGCTTCTAATAATACCGCTACAGAAGATGCATTTGCAGCGGCGGCGATGCAGAGCTGTGCTGAGCATGTTGGAGGGCACTGCCTGAGGCCTTTGTGCCTGTCTCTTCAGATTGACCCACCTGCACGTCAAGGTTCACCGGACAGGCCTGCTGAAGTAGAAAGGTGGTTTGACTTTGCTTGTATCATGCTCCTCTCTCAGTATGTTGTGGTGATGTGTGTAGTAAAGGGACTTGGTTCAGGTTTGTCTGTTTCAGTAATCCATTCTTTAATATTTAAATTGATGGTTGTTCTAAAAATGGTCAATAAGACTGGATTATCTGATGGAGACAGTTTTATGTTTCAACTACGAGAAGCAGACTGGCCCTCAGGACTAAAGCATGATGTTTCAGCTCTGAGTGAATTATGTATTAAAAAGACAGATGCCTCCTTGCCCAAGGCTTTACATGTCCAGCATGGATACTCTACAGTTTGCTGGCTTTCTTCCACTTAAACTTGTGTTTAGCACTGTGCTCTTTGGTGATGAGTTGGACTCCCACAGCACCTCTACTTCGCATTGCCTGGAGAACAGAGGCATCGCTAGGCTAATCAGTGTCTTGGCATCAGGCCCAGATGCCTATTGTGGTTGAAGCCAACCAATGACTTGCACAAGTGAAAGATATAACTCTGCCAGAGGCAATTTGAAAACTTGCATAGTTGATCTGGAAAATAGTCTACAGTACACAAAGGTTGAAAGCTTGTTGACAGAGGTAATGTTACTTGAATAAGATGCACAAACAAAACAGAACTGGATGTATTAAATAAGCCACTGTATTGAGGTTTATTCGAACTGATTTGAGGTTTAAATGTGTGTTATTCACTCTGCACTCTTCATCCTCTCCAAGTGTAGGGTGCACACCCCACAGCGCTGCATCCTCAATGTTCTACACCAAAATGTATGTCTGACTGAACATGCACTGCACGTGTCCAATAAAGATTTTATTTATAAGCATAGTGTGTTATACTTTTTGTTCAGGTGTGTTTTGTGTGCTGTTTATTGCTACTTGTTATTAACATGTGATGCACATACATACATTTCTTCACTGTAAAAAATATGTTAATGGTAATTAAATATCATGAACAATTGAGTGACAACATAGTAGTAGTAGTAGTAAGTAATCTTTATTTATATACCGCCTTTTCACTGCAGATCTGAGTCTCAAAGCGGTTTACAATTGTTAATGTAATAGTTATAACATAGTTATTTATATACTTACCTTCTTAGTACAAGAATACCAAGAGGTAAATCAAGCACAAGTTATTAAACCATTAAATTATTACTCGCCCAGATTTTGGTTGTGAGAAGAACACAAGTAACAAGTAACTTCCCTGACTGTCCAGATGCTCTGGGTATTCAGCTGCTAAATAGCCTATAATGAATCATCTAAAGCAGACAGTGTTAGCTAATCATATTTTGTTGGACCTCTGAAACAAGCACCAAAGCTATTACCTGCATGTATATACGTAGTAACCATCCAAAAGCAGAAAGTTAATTAAAAGTCTTGGCTGTGTTTGTATCTGGTGAATATGTATGCACTTCTCATTGCAGGCAGTGCCAATGCCACGATGCCAGAGCTGGCTCCCACTTACAGTTGGAAGTCTTTAAGTCATGCCTACTTTGGGTCGATGCCATAAAAAGGTGAAATGCAGAGTTGCCTACTCAGTTTGAAAAGGTTGGATGTGCGCCCTCTCCTCCCAGTGTCATTGGAGTCCATATGCTCGTTAGAGTGTGGGCTGTCTCACAGCGGAGGACAACCAGGGGAGGTGTTTTCTCAGACAGCTATTGATCTCCCAAGGGTGCTCTTGTGGTTTCTCTGGCTTCCTCCCATTCTAATTCCACTGGGCAGGGAGAACTGCAAGCAGAATTTGTGCAACATCAATAAGACAAAGAGGTGAGGGATGGTCTTGTACTTTGGGTGGAAAATTCTTGTTCAATAATGTGAATGAAACTCACAAGTGCTATTGACAAAGTTGTGACTTGTTGCTCAGTCTTATTTGTGGCGGGTAGGTGATTACAGATGTGCAGAACACGCTGTTCCAGGATCAGCCACACAAGAGCCTGCAGCCAGCCATGCTGCCTCTGGAATGTCTGGTATTGGGACAGTGAGGAGACAGCCTGCAAAGGACACACACCGAATTCGTTTAGTTATAGAGCACTGGTGGTCTGCTACCAAGTTTGCATTCTGATCAGAAATAGTCTTATGTTAATCTAAACATTCATTTAATTCATTTGATTAATTTCATTACATCTTGATCAAAAAAATGCTTCAAATACTTCTTCATTAGGTTCTTTTCCTCGCTTGGTGGGAGGAGATAGGTTTTTTCCCCCACATTGACAGACCCTTTAGAAACAGAAGCAATTCATTGGAATTCCCACTTCCATTTATATTGGGCAGAGTTATATTTCAGCATTATGCCTCTGATCATGCTGTAAATTATGTAGAACATCAGATGTTTAAAAGTTGGAGAACACACTCTGAGATACTCATTGTGTGAGATACTTACTCAGGACAAAATTTACTAAACACACTTTTCTCCATAATAATTCAGAAAACGGTTCATTACTTTTCATAAATCTATGGAATACTTGGTGTGGGCTTTAAAAGTCTGGTCGCTTCTCGGAAGTCTGGAAACCCTGTCAGAAGAGCTCAGTCTGCTGTGGCTGCTGTTTTAGGACTACACCTTGTACGTTATGTGTGATACACAGTGTAACAGTCACAGTTAGAGGCAATTATCCAGGACATGCATGTTTACTGACAACCACAAAAACCCACTCCAAGATGTTTGTAAAATTAAAATTCAATCCTCAACTTGTAAATAACGTGTAAAATATTTTATTCACAAAAAAAAAATCTTTTATTCATGAAACTTTGTCTTGATCCATTCTGGTGCTCATGCACTACAGCATAGTTCAGTTTTGTTTTAACGTAGTATGAACCTATGTGCACTTTTTGAGTCTGAGATATATATTTGTTATGTGCATTGTACATTCTAGAAAAAAAAACATTAATTTTTATATTATCTTGACAAAAAAAAAACCTTGTCAACTGAAAACGTTCCATAATAGCAAATGCAACTCCAAATATATTCATGTGTTTATTGTTCCATGGAGACAGTAGTTTGTGCTCTACATTGAACCAACTGTTGCCAGTGTCTTATAACACGACAGGATGATGCGCCACAGATTTCAACATTAATTTTGGCAACCAAAACAAGAGACTCATGTGAGGCTCATTCTGCTTCCTGATTGGTAAACACATTGGTAACAACAGTGAGTGTATCAGACCAGACTAGACCATGTTTGATTTGCACGCCTCGTGTCTGGGCCTACACAGATAAAAAGTGGAAATGTAATTTAAGTCAATGATCTTATGGATCCTTTAAGCATTAACTTCAAGGTAAGTTACAAGAACTGTGGAGAAACAACACTTTATTTTTCATGGTGTTTTTAAACATCAGCATTGATCCACAGGAAGTCTGAATATGGTTATAGAATAATTCAGCTTCAATCCACACCTCTCATGCCTTACTTTTTGTCGGCAGAATTATATGGCCAGCTAAAGTACGCAACAAAGGTTTAAAGTACAGAGTCAGGAACCTTAATAAGTTTACCATTTAAATTGAAAGATTGGTTGATAGCAGATATTGGCATAATACCTACAGCCCCAGGGCAGCTGTATAGGTATACCCTATAATAAATCCATGGTAGCTACTAGTTACCAAACAGGTTATAACTAGCCAGCTGTAGGTAGCTAGGTCAATATTACCAGTATGGAGTGAATGATAAAGTGTAAACTGAAATTTCTTGAGTGTGGAAAAAGTGCTATAGAAATTCTATGCATTATCATGTTTGTGTGGCAGGTCTGCAGGCATATATCAGACACATGTACTGTTATTATTCTAATATTATTTTTATTAAGGCTAAACTCTGTTTAAAATTTACTGATAAAGAATTAAAAACCTAATAGAGATGCATGACATTTTAACCGGCATGAAGTCACTCTGTGACGCACCATGACACATCCCCTGCCATTTAAACCATGCTATTTTCAACACATTTCACAACTTCTGTCTTGTCTGAGTACATACATTGCGGCCGTGTTATGAAACGCTTAAGTACAGTTTGAGTCAATGAACAGTTTGGCCAAAGAGGGAGGGTTCTGTTTCAACCACAGCTCTGCACTGCACGAAAGCTTTGTGCAATAATAAAGTAGGGCCATGGCTGCATCTAAATCTTATTGCAGTCAAAAGCAGTCACACATGTTTTAAAGTTGAGTTTTCCGGAAGAATACGCCTGTGGCAGAGGGGTCTGCAGCATTTTGTACATCATTTTGACTGACAATGGAGTAGATCGAAATGATTACCCGTAGCGGAAATGTGCGTAAAAGATTGGGCAGTTTTAAAGTCTATGCATAAATCATGGTTCCCTCACAGCTACAGCAGCCAAACCCTGTGGGGTTCAGAGTAAAGACATAGGTTGTTGTTTTAAACTGAGTAGTTTGACTTCGCTGAGGAATGAAGAAGGCGCACCTGTGACGCACGACGCCTATAGTTGTCAAATTATGGAGGAGGGTGAGGAGCGGAATCCCCCTGGTCACTGTGGCAGCTCCCTCTGACCACTGTCTGTTCCAGAAGCCAACTAAAGCTTTCTACTGGAGATGACCATGCGCGTGCATTCATCCCTCACGCGCTCAATCGTGTGCCTGGCATGGACCCAAAATGATTTTTAATTCTGACCTCTGAAAAGCTCCATCTCTCATCACTCCACTTGGATTAAAATCTCGGGTTACCTAATCTCTCGTAATCTGAACTAAATCTGTCTAATCGGCATAGAAAATTACACTCACTGGGAGTAATCATCAAGAGGTGAAATAACCTCCTGCGCGCTGTGAGGTCTCCCCGAGGGCAACTATTACGCGCAACGGTCACAGAGCCACACGACAGCATTTGGCACAGCTCTGAGCAGCTTTCACTTTGGAGTGGACTGCACTTAACTAGGGCGTCTGGCAACATAAGAGAGACGCATTTCTTTATTCCACAAATTTAGAAGAAGGCTGGTCCGGGCGCGTGAGAGAAATGGGGAGAGGCACAGAAGGGGGGAGAGCGGGAGGAAGCAGGAGCAGGAGGAGGAGGGGGGGAGTTTGGGATTTCGCTGTAATCGTGTTCAGAGAGTATTGATTTCGTGAGCCTCACTCCAATTGGCAGCATCTTCACTACAGCGCCGGCGCGTCATCCTCGCTTCACATCGACGGAACGAGTTGTAAGCAAATGAGAACATGTGTGGGATCTGAGAGTGGGGAGAGACGCGCGAGAGGCTAGGGGAGGTGTGATAAAAGCCTATTTTATCAACCTGACAAGTGGATACGGGGCTCTCGCTGTTGGACTGTATATGTGCGCGTCTTTTGGACACCGGGAAATGTATCTATTCGTCACATGCGCACGCCTCTTCATTATAATTGCAGACAGTTGGGTGCTGTTCAGGCTGAATGGACTTGAATGTGACGCTGCCAGCTTAATCCGTGCAGACTGGAAGATTTAATAATTCACGGTAATCACGCATTATCGCCTCAGTGGATGCTCTCCACACTGCCCAGCTTGTGATTCTCTTTCTCCTCTTTCTCCCCCTGCCTTCGCTGTAGCACCATTCTTCCCGGGGATTTTTTTTTCTTCTTCCTCCCGACGACTATATGCTCCTTATCTGAACGATCATCTGTTGCTGCAAGTGGATTTACCAGGCGCACATGCTGGCCGCGCGCTCTTTCTGACAGGTGACTTTCAATTGCGCGTAAAATGGACGAGAAATTATTATTACTTTTACTACTTCTGCTGTCTTTACACGCGAGGCTGTGATTTATTTCCCAGTGAATCTTTTTTTTTATTTTTTTATACTGTATTTAGACATTTGACCTGCATATTCTTTGAGTGACAGTGTGGAGAGTGGGAGTCTGTGGGAGCCTTTTGATTCCATCCATCCCGTTCACGTTGAAGGATACATGTTGATGATGGAGGACGACGATTTGGACGCTCATCAGGTTGATTCGGATTTTGAACCACAAAGCCGGCCTCGCTCGTGCACTTGGCCGCTGCCGTGCCCGGAGGATTTCCCGGCTGGACTCGAGGTCAGGGGGGGTCTTCCTCTGGCCAGCATCAAGGTAGAACCAGAGGACATACCGGCGTGCAGAGGGGGGATCACCCCGGTTGAGCTCAAGCACCCGGCGGCTACAGGCGCGACGCACCCCTGTCTGGCCGATGTGAGCGGACCGCTGCGCAAAGCCAAATCCTCGCGGCGCAACGCGTGGGGGAACCAGTCCTACGCGGATCTCATTACACGCGCCATTGAGAGCACCCCGGAAAAGAGACTCACGCTGTCACAGATCTATGACTGGATGGTCCGCTATGTGCCCTACTTCAAGGATAAGGGCGACAGCAACAGCTCTGCCGGCTGGAAGGTAAGAAGGTCCCCACGACTGTCATACACGTCCTGAGGAGTTCATCACACTTTACAGAGAGCGCACTATAAGTCATTGTACTCTTTCCTTTTTTTTAACTCTTCGTGCCATACACATGTCACTGTGGAATTCTGTGTCCGTTACGCATGAAAGCTGCCATGCACTATCTTGTCTTAGTTCATTACTGCCGTCAGTCATTCTAATAGATCAGTGATGGCAGCGTGGAAAATACAAGAGAGTAGTCACTTCAAGGCTGTGCAAAGCTCCCGAACACCAGCTTTAGCGGTGCATGAAATAAACAGCGTCTTAATAATGTTTTCCCATAAATCAGGTGCGGGATATGGCAGATAAATAAGAAAGTGTACTCGTGCATATTCATCCCAGCCTCTCCTCTCCCTCTCCAAAACTTATGAATCGTATGAATCAACAGTGAGACACTTGTTGGACGGTCAGGTCAGCCGCTGGCCACATAGTAAATATTCACTGCTGACCACAAGTCCACTGCTACTGCTGCAGTTGGTCTGGCCAGAAGCCTAGAGTAACCTCCTGGATGTCTGCCCATGTTATCAGCGTGTGTGCTTCAAGACTCTTCTTGTTTCTATTCATTATGGTTATCTGAGTGCAAGGCAGGGCCAGTGGAAGCAGCAGGGCGTCCCACATGGCCGCAAGCGTGAGAGAAGGCTGCATGTAAAGTTTGTGGCAAATGACAAGAGGTTTGGTATATTTGGATGTATATGTAATGTGGCAAATACACTGGGGGGGATAGATTGCCCATGATGGAGGCTAAGAATTATACTATCCCTTTAAATGTGAGTCAAAAGTCTTGAAGATCATATAGGCACAGTCTACTTGCCCTACATGTGCCATTGTTGACAAAAAAAACCATGAGATATTCTTATATTTGTTTAGTATTTTTGTAATTTGCTGAATTTAATAGCTTTAATTCATATGCTCTCCTGATACAGCTCTTGTATTGTGCTGAAATTGATGAAATTAAATAACTGTTTTCCTCCACATTCTACACATTATATACACCAGATCCTACTGCCAGGACAAGCCACTTTTCACTGATTACACTCAGTTCTTCCAGTGGCAGAATATAGGTCCATTGTATTATTAGTTCTCATATTAGCTCTGGTAATTAAACTCACCTGCACACATTGCGTACCTACGATAACAATAAACTCGCTGCCGTCCTAAGCCCCCTTCTCAAACACTTACACTCATTATCTGTGTCCACCCTCTGCACTGCACAGTCCTGGCTCTCAGCAGGGAGCAGCATCTTCAACCACAAGGCCACTCTATCGCTAGGTTCCAAAGTCCCCAAGCTGCTATTTATGAAACTGTAAATTAGGGGGTTTGACATTGGCAGTCTGAGGTCCGGGACTATTTAAGGCCACAGGCTAGACATGGGGCCCATTTCAGGTAATGACCGAGGATTAGGTAAGTCGTTTAAAGCAGGCAGCCATAATGTCAGGAGCATACGCTGACCTGCTTTTTGGTCTTAGCTGAGCTCGAATGTAAACATACACTTATATGGTTCCAGTTACTGAGTTCACATGGATGGCACAGGCGGTAAGCAGGTTTGCACAAGCTTCTGCAAGATAAGGTTCAAATTTAGCCGGAGGAACGGGCGCAGGTTTGTTTAAGGTGAGAGGAGATCCTGAAGTTCATGTTTTACCGTTGGATACTAGTATGATTCTATTTTTATATATTTAGATAAAACCCTTTAAAAAAATGCTGTACTTTTCAGGTTTGATGATTGAAGTAAAATATGCAGAAAAAAAAGTATTTTAATTCAAACAATATATAAGTCCTCCTTCTATAAGATTGCTTGGTTAGCAACTAAGCTAGTTTTCAACAACAAGGCAAGATGTAAAGATGCCATTATAATAATACAATGTCACTGGTGGAAGCTGCAACATTTCCATTAGTTTTAAAGTTACTCAAGTACATCTGTTCTTTTAATAATCACAAGCAAATGCAGAGCAATGATCAGCGATAGAAGATAGTTGACTATATCATTTTGACTAAAAACACAAGCCTTGGATTGACAACATCACAGAATTTCTCAAACTTGGGAGAAATTATCACAATACTCAATTCTCAATTCTCATTTTGCATCCCCAAAAACCTGTGCCGGCTCTTCTCTCTGTTTCTCTTATGTTCTTGGATCACTTTGATTTTGCCCTCTCCTCTGGATTCTTGAAGATAAGTCATTTCGTGTGAGTGAATGTCTTTTAAACGGCTTAATGAGTGGTTAACATGAAGCTGCACGTTTACATTGGCCCGAGTCCCACAGCAGGTGCACGCCCTATGTGTATTTTAACAGCAATCCCATCTGACATGCAGTGTAGGCAAAATATCACCACAATATCAATATTAGCATTAAGCATTAGCTAACGCCTGGCTGAAAATGACATGCTTTTTACGATAGGAGACGTGCACGAAATGGTTGAAGTTGTTTATTGAGCCAGCGTGGCGATTCGAGGAAGACGTTTTTCCAAAGTAGTGTGGGATAAATGATGTTGCTGTGGCTGTGGAGAGGAGAGAGGATGTGATGCTGGTTTGATGGTGGGTAATAGACGGCCAATACACCTAGACACAACCATTAAGCTTCTATAAATACCTAATGGGCCCCTATTTCTTGGAAAGCGGCAGCGTTGTGAGGTCATGGCTTCCTGATCATGTCCATACTGGAGAGGCCTTACATAAAGGTCCACTTGTAAACCTTGTTACTGGGTTCTTTCTGGTGCGATGGCCCTCCGTGTTGTAACCAAGGTTATATGAGTGGCCAGTGCATTGAATATTTGTTTTTGTGTGTGAAAATGCATCTGCAAAACCTCAGTTATCCAAGGTTTTTAAATACAGTTGTGGGGAAATTATATGAGGATAATGTCATGTACTAATTGTCAGCACTGTACAAAGAATAAGTTACTGTATGCAAGGAAAGTTTATAGCAGGGGTCTCCAACCTGTAGCTCGGGAGCCACCAGTAGCTCGCCAGCCCCTTACAGGTAGCTCGCCAAAGAAATTAGACTTTAACAAATACACTTAAACGAATACTTTTTGACCCATTACATATCTATTATAAGTATAAATATAGGGTTCTACAGTAATATGGTGTATTTTATATGTGTTCACCAAGTTTAGTCGTAATTATTAGATCCATTTTATTATGACTGCAAAAATGAGTAGCTCTCTGCCTGTTTGTTTGTATAAAAGTAGCTCTCTTATTAAAAAAGGTTGGAGACCCCTGGTTTATAGTGTCTTTCACAGACCGGGATCACAAAGCGCTTCACAATTAAAAACTTGCAGTGAAAATAGTGCACATACAAATCAGTTGAAAAAGCAAATATACAGAATAATCATAACACACTTGGGACAGGCCTATAACAATAAATACATATCAGTGATGACAGTTTTCACACTTTTATTCATTAGGGCTGCAGCTATTGTCGTCTTTATAATATTTTGACTGATCAAGAAATCTATTCACCTTTTTTTAGTACTTTACTTTAGTCGTTTATTTGGTCATACACAATCGGGCAAGAGCAGAGAACAAAACATGTCATAGTCACAGCTGTTCTTGCAGAAGTCGACATTAAAACACAAACTTCCTTGAACACAGCATTTTCTGTTTAACAAAAGACTCATCAATATTTCTGGAAAAGGGAAGTTATTTATGAATCATTGATACTGCATCTTCAAAGTGATTTTGGAATTGGTTCATGAAGTTATGATGTATGAATGTTTTTCCCATGAACTAATAACACCTGAAATGTCTCCACTAAAGATAAAATAAAGATGATTTTATATTAATTAAATTATTATCAATCAATCAAGGTGTATCTGTAGAGCACCTTTCCGACACATGGCAACACAAACGCCTCACAACCACAACCCACGTCACATTACGCATAATTTATAAACATTAAAAACTACATATGCATTAAAACTAGGTCTGAAACAACTAATCGATTAATCGACGACTAATCGATTATTGAAATAGTCGACAACTATTTTAATAATCGATTAATCGTTTTCTGGTTCACACGGACTCAAACAGAGCAAAAATGACATGAAAATGTAGTATTTTTGATTAAAACCGACTTTGTTTTTATAATTTCATGAATATCTGTCTGTCTCATCCAATCAGAGCAGAATTAGCACAAAGAGCCTGTTACAAACATTTACTTTAAGTTTACGCCATCAATACGTCCTCGAGTGTTGCCACTTTAGCTTTTTGTGATGAAAAAATACAATTTTTCTACACAATTCACAGCCAAGCGATTACTCGATTAATCGTAAAAATAATCGATAGATTAATCGAT
This sequence comes from Knipowitschia caucasica, assembly GCA_964034765.1. Taxonomy (NCBI): domain Eukaryota; kingdom Metazoa; phylum Chordata; class Actinopteri; order Gobiiformes; family Gobiidae; genus Knipowitschia; species Knipowitschia caucasica. The sequence continues at coordinate 5,497,344 of OZ035829.1, read as the reverse complement.
TACAAAATAATCGTTAGTTGCAGCTCTAATTAAAACATACAATTAAAACATGAAATATTAATACCACTGTTTCAAGTAATTAAAAACGTTAAAAAGAAGATGCAATCCTTCAGTTGTATGCACAGCAAAACACAACTGTTTTTAGCCTGGATTTGAAAACGGCCAGAGTAGACGCCTGCCTCACATTTTTAGGAAGATGGTTCCAGATTTTAGCGGCACAAACTTTCTGACCTTTCTGACCTTTCTCCCTTTGTTCAAGTCTGTTCCATCTAAGGTTGATCTGACTTTCTCTCAAATCAAAGTCTTCCTTCAAACAATGTTATACTTCCAATCCATATAGCACTTTTTCATAAACAAGCAGTTTCCAAATGCTGTACAACAAACAAAAAATGGCAAAAAATAATTAAATACACAGAAATAAAAAAATAAAATAAAACAAAATAAAATAAAAAAAAATAAAAAAAAATAAATAAAAAAAATAAAAAACAAATAAAAATAAAAATAAAATAAAAATAAAATAAAACATAAAATACAAAAATAAAATAAGAAATAAATTACAAAATAAAATAAGAAATAAATTACAAAATAAAATAAAATAAAAACACAGAGGACCACATGACTCACTTATACTTCTGTCTCATGCGTTACTACAGATTCATCAACATTTCTTACAGCCTTTTGGGTAATTGTACAATATTTGCTTCCATTGTGTTCCCCCTTATGTCTGCGCAATCATTAAAATCTGAGAGAAATATTTAAAAACATTATTCAGAGGTAAAGCCAAAAACAATAAAATACCTTCAATATCAGTCTGACACCATCCACATGTTGGTTCTGTGTTATGAAGTTCTATAGTTTTAAGTGATTATAACAATAGACCGAGTAATAAAGGAAACTATATGATCTAATCTAAGCTTGTGACGCACTTTGAGCAGCTGCTGTTGTGACATAGACATCTTTGAATAATTTAACCCATAACGTTACTTAACCTAACTTCAGCCATATCCGACAATTCATTTTATACAGTGACTATAGAAAGATAATGATTCTTTTCCCCACTATATTGAAAACAAACCCCTAAACACACAGTAGGTAAATCCACACATTACTCCAAACTGAAAAAAGTAACTCGCTCTGACTTCCTCCATTCGTGCTATAAACATTTTAAAACTCAATTAAGTTTTAAATCTAAATCTAATTTGAGTTAATTAGTGCATATCGCAGTGGCAACATCAAGGCGTGCATACATATAGCACTTGTGCGTGGGAGAGGCACTCGTCAATGGCAACAAAGCACCAGGCCTTGGTATAGTAGACGTCTTTGTGGGGGTTAGTGCGAGGGGGAGGGGCTGTCGACTTCTATAGCCGTGTATGTTGGGCCCACTGATTGGTCTGACAGCGTGTCACTGTGGAGAATGGTGCGGAGTCTAGCGTTTGACTCCCTAATGCCTCTAATGGTGGGTTTTTAAGCTCGGACGCTGTGTGGGGATAGCCCTGCAGGCGCCGAGATCTTCATTAACTTCAAGGGGGTTAGATCACGCCATTGTTATGCACCGAGGTCTGCTTTATGGAGTGTCAGAGCTGGTAGTTATATAAGCAATAATTCATAATGCAATAATTCATAATGCATCAATAGACTGTGGAATTACACATATATACATATTTGGGATTTATAACACACACACAGACGCACACACACATAGACGCACACACACACACACGCACACAGTCTGGCTTCATCTAGTGCTTCGATATTGGCTTTGATTGCTGTTGGTTTGCATAGTTTAGTGATGAGTTTCTGTATGTGTGTTAACTTCATGACATATTTACCCAATAGCATATGATTAAGTGACCCCACACAGTATGTTGTAATAGAAATGGTTATTATTATTGTTATAGGGAGTGTAAAGTAAATGCAATCTTCAACAATAGCTTGTGTGGAAATCCAGCAAAACAGAGAATGTGAGTAGTCGGATTCAACTGCTGAACTTTGGCCACATTCCAAATTTTAATTAGCACTAATCGGATCTGGTTTTACACCAGGTTATTTCTCGGCTAAGAGTTAGCTATTTAGAACTAAATTTAACTTCTAGTGTCCTTAACTCACTCTGTTATAACAACAGCGAAGTCCTCGAATGACCCATGTCTCAGCAAGAGTGTGAACTTCTAATATGACTCAATATGGATTGATCAAAGATGATGGATAACATATGGCGATAATGTAACTTATTATCAACTATTCCTCTGTTTTTTATCATGCCCATCACACGGCCACTGCAAAAAGTTATGAAAAATAAGTCCAAAACTGCAAGAATTTGGCTAAATGTATCTTAATATGAGCATATTTTGACTGCCTTAAACCATGAGTTGCCAATGGAACAAGCAAAATGATCTTGTTTTTAAAAATATAGTTGAAATGTTGTCCTTGGAATGAGAAAATAAAGTACAGTTCTTAAAATAAGACTAAATGGCTTTCTCCTGTTGCCAAATCTAGTTTTAAGTCAGAAAGTACTCAAATTAAGATAAAAACCACTCAATTCAAGCTATTATTACCTCATATTTTTATAATCTCTTGCTGTTTTCAACCTGCCACTGCTCCATTTTGAGATCTACTGCTATGTCGTTTGTATTTGAGGATGACAATGAAAGCAGTAAGCAGCCTGATCCTCCATTATAAATACAGAAATCAACTGATTCATTTCTCAATACTGAAATCTGTTCAAAATCCATAATGCTCATATATATCAGACTGTCCAGCCAACTACAGCACGTATCTAAAGTACAACATCATGAAATTTAAACTCAACACACGTCTAAGGCAAACCAGAAACTCTGCTTTAACACTCTAAGTAAGAAGTGCACATGATTCCCTGGAGAGCATTTACTGCGGAGGCTTTTCAGACTGGGGTCATCCAAATGCCAAGGGAGCGCCGAGCAGGCCGTGTGCCGGGTGGTCATTTTGCCACTCTAATCCAAAGACTCTTATTTATATTGTGCAGGTAGAGATGCCAGCGGGAAAGAAGGTCAAAAAGCCACCTTTATCAAGCGAATTAAACGGGTGAAACTTAGTGCACGATTGGGGGAGGCAGTTTGCAGAAAGAGCCGCTTGCGTTAGGTAAGGTTTTATCTCCAGTAAAGGCCCGTAAGCCCTATCTCCACAGGCAACAGTATTTGTAACAAGGCTGGATCATATCACTCCATTTCATTGATTTATCGGTAAAGAGGCATACGGGCTCTCATAATCTTGTCACTATGCACAGGCCTGAGCCGCCGCCTTGGAGAGACACTCGGCAAATATGAGGGATATGAATGTCAAACGTGCAGCCAGAGAGTGTTTGACAGGAGCTTAACCATGAAGTGGAGAGACTTGAAACTTTCAGAGGGAGATGTGGTTAGTGTGTGTGTGTGTGTGTGTGTGTGTGTGTGTGTGTGTGTGTGTAGTGTGTAGACGGAGGAGGAGGAATCCTTACACTTGTGCCTCTTGATGACAGAGGGAGAGTCTGCTGGGACTGGAAACTGTCCTAAACTTTAGCTGATTCATATTTTATCTTGCGTCTTGGCTCAGGGGAGCATGGTAATTTGAGAGTGCGACACACACACAGCAGCAGTGGAATGAGAACGTATGATGCATGCCGGACAGATTTATGGTCCAGGATTATGAGCACCTTACATCTCCCCTTGGCTCCCACAGAAAAAGCCAGGTTGGGTTCAGGCAGTATATTCAGGTTGAGCTGGATTTGATGCCAACAAGCGTGCTCTGAGTGTCGTTTCCCTGCAGGCAGCTGTGGCAGTTCATTTCTCATTGAAAATGATTAATGTACATGCAAATTACCAGAGCATGGGCACGCATTCAAATACGGCAGACAGCAATCAGGAGACAGTAATATGAAAAACAATATAATTTTGTCTTTGATATTAGGCCGCTCTTTCTTATCACCCCATCGACGAGACACGACTGTCTACGATTTTATCTCTGACTCCATCTTCTTTTCCATTAGGCATTCAGTAAATTGTATCAGTGTATTAGCTGGATTTCTCAGGAGGCATTGTTACTCTAATAAATAGGGTGGCACAAAGAAAAATGCCATCATACATAAAGAATTCCTTTAAGCCAAAGTAAGTCTTCATATGTAAATAAGTTAATCTTTTAATAAAAAAAATAAACAACAATATATTTTTACATGGCCTGTGAAGCTCAGCAGGGCAGGGCCTGGTTGGAACTGTGATGGGAGACCGTTGGGAAGACCAGGTGCCACAGTGGAGTGGCTGCGGCTGTGTGACAAACCGTTGTTGTGTCCTTAGGCAAAGCACTTCACCCGCACTTCACTCACACTGGGTTAGGGTTATGATGTTTGAGTGTGTGCGTGCAGGACTGATTGGTGGTTGGACGGCGCGTACTGGTTGCTTCCCTTTTGTCAGAGTGTCCCAGGGCAGCTGTGGCTACAGTAGCAACTTACCACCACTGTGTAAGGAGTGAATGGTCAATGCCATGTGAAGACTTTTTGAGTGTCCAGAAAAGTGCTGCATAAAACTAATGCGTCATTATTATTATTATATAGGGGCTCATTTGGAAATTTTTTAATATTGTCAAAGTGTAAACTAGTCAAAAAATAAATCAAACCATCAACACATTCACTTCAACACAAGTAGTCTTGACATTCAACAATACCATGATTATATGATATTTAGGGAGACACCTCTCCAGGAACTGCAGAAGAAAAATCGCCTACTTGGCTAATTCTGGCGCAATTACAGAAATGTTTATGAATCCACAATGTCCCTGTCAAATTAACTAATAAAATGAATACAAAATAAATATGTGCTAATAGCTTGGATTTGGTTGAGTATAGAAAACCTTGCAATCAAAAAACCCACTTATTTCCATGGACTATCAGACCTTATCCCAGTCTCATTGTCCACACATGAATACATTTTTGAATAAAGGCCGATTTAGTAATGAACAATGTCAACAATAGGGCAGCTTTGGCCTTGGGAGCTTTCTCTGCCTCAAATCAGTGATGTAGGCCGTCTCAAGCATGGAGCTCCTCTTAGCCAAGGAACATCTCTCTCTCAAAATTATCTCTCAAAGAAAAGGAGAACATTAGTGGATTTTGCTCAGCCCACCTCCTCACAGCTCCATTCTCTTACATTCATATGTCGGAGTAATTAATTTTTACCATCTCAAACTAATGTAAACGTGAAATGAGCCAAACTTCAGCGGTTGCAAAGCCTTTCTCACCACTGTCTCCGAATATTAAATTCTCTTTTCGATTAAATTAGAGAGGCACATTGAACACATTAGGAAATTGCCATGCTTCCCTCATCCCTGCAATATTTATGTATCATTTCTGTATTCCCTCTGTTGGAAATAGGAGAAAGCATTCGCACCAAATCCCCATGCACTTCACACAACTCCACAGAACCACCCATGGAGGAACACTCTGTTCTTGGGTGGGGTAAACCATTTTTTTGGCAAGGGGCACACAGCGAGCGGAAGTGAATTGCTTCTTGTAACTTTTATTAAAACATGTTGTGATCGGTCCAAAAGGCGTGGCTGCGTTTTAGCGACCGGGGACAATTGCTACATTGCAGAGAGAGAAGTAGCGACGCTTTGCTGTGGCATCATGTTTTGATCTTTACTTCTGATCATGTCTTTGTTTTCTAGGCAGAGAAAATGAACTATTCAGAAACATGTTGAGTGGATTCCATACCTGCAGGCTTGTCCTTTTGGTTAGAGACCTAAAATCTGATAAGAAAAATGTTGAAAAGTACAGAAGTTTCCTATTTAAGCGTAGATTAATCTAAAAAAAAAAAAAGGCCTGTTTTTGATTAGGAACATGTTGTACCATGGGTGGCACAGTCGTTAGCGCTTGTGCTTAACAATAAGAAGGCCCTGGGCTCCGTTCCACCTCCAGACCTTTCTGTGTTGAGTTTGCACGTTCTTGCCCGTGTGTCTGTGTAGGTTTCCTCCGTGTGCTCCGGTTTACCACTAAAAACATGCACAATAAATCTTGCATGTGCCTCTTGCTCCCATCTGTGGAGTGAGAGACAAATGCCCATAACATTTGTAGAACTTTCCTTTTTTTGAGTAGAACATGTATAAATAACATGGATCCCGTGACGCCATCTAGTGGTAGAAGTGAGAGATTGTTTTCTGTTAGATTTAGATGCAAAGCTAACACGGAACTACTTGAAGGCACACTGTTGTAAAGGACATCATTTCTGAAACTAATTTGGAGCCAATACGTTTATTTTGAAAGACACCTCTGTCCAACACTTCATAGTCTGAGGTTTTGTCAAAACATAAAACCTTTGAAAACAGAGGATTTAGACAGAAACATCCCTGAAATATGGAACTTCTGGCACAAAGAAGCCAGAAGTTACATATATATTATCCCTTTGTGTAAGATTTTTAATGTCTTAACACAAAATTTCCCAATAACATGCCTTGTTTTATCTGAAATAGGAAAATGACGAGTAATTTCACACTTGGAATGAGAAGAAAATCTTACGGTGCTTGAGATGAGTCCACACCTGCTTGTTCCACAATATTGTTGACAATACGATTCTGACACTTTTCTTCTATACCTCCAACAAAACACAATTGATTTCATCTTGCCAACAGTATAACGCCCACTTGAAATCGTGCAGAAACGGCTAGTGCTTGTCCTTCACAGCAAGAAGGTCCTGGGTTTTCTCCAGGTGCTACGGTTTCCTCTACTAATCAAAACATGTACTGAGTGAGTGAATGGATGGTGGTGGTGAAGCAAGTCCAAACTAAAACCCGTGGGAAAATGTGTCCAGCTGTGTCATTTGTGCCACGAACACAAAGTAGCCATTGAAGTACTTTCACAGTGTCATCCAGCCAACTTCAGCTTCACCAATACTCAGGCTATACCTTGAAAAGCTCAGAACTTGTGTATATACTGACACCCATTTTTGATAGTGTCTCCCAAATCCATCTATGGCACTAATGCAGCTCTGGGATGGATCAATACGGACCAATATTTTCACTTTTTAACATTTTTGTACATTTGCTTTCTTTAGTACATTTCTCTTCTGTGCGATCAATAAAGTTCTATGATATCTAATCTTATCTTATTGACATATCCTACTCAATTGTGAAGCCCAGAACTTTCCAAATTGAGTCGAAATAACCCATTTCATCTGCCCCTGGTCATGTCTGGTGAACTACAGTAAAGTGGCCCTCTTACTGAAAAGTTTGGACACCCCTGCTTTAGAGGCCCCGATGCAGCAGGTGTTGGGAATATTGCTTCTGTCGTGGCGCCATGTCTGAAGTGACCAAAACATTGTCAAGCTCTTAGTGTGACCCTGGTCTGAAATGAAGACACTCACTTTTATACAAACATGAATATTCCTCTCATTACTGTCTCCCGTTTGATTTAACGATGGACTTTAAGATGGACTTAGCATCCCCGGTAGCCATGCGTGCTCCTCTTTTCTGTCTGGATGCTATAGATCGCTGGCGGGGAATGGGATGTGTGTGCGCGGCCTTCATCTTTATGTTCCCGCCGTTGCTTCGGTACATGCTGCTAAGCTGGAGGCACACACCCACAACACCCACATTTCAATAAAATGTAAGTAAAAGCCACTGTGTTCAAAGCCCGCAGCTACACGGTACTGCAGCGAGAACGGGAAGCAGATCTCTGCGGCTGAACACGACCCGGGTAAGCTCTCAACAGGGACAACTCCGACTCACCATGCATTTCCTGGAGAGAATCCCAGTATTGTATAGAAGATTAGAAATTCCCCCCAAAAAATGAAGAGACGTTTAGCAATTACAGATTTTCATTAACGTAGTAATTGCTCATTACGTTTTCTTTTTGCTTTTGTAAGTTATAATTGTATAAAGGAGCTCTTCAACTCCACTACAACAATGACTGAGCTGTTGTTATGGAAGCAGACACAATCAGAAAGTTCTGTACTGTCTAGTGCTGCTATTATTTTAGAAGTGCGCTCGTCACAACCCGGAGTAATTGTTCAAACTTGAAAGAATGTCTTTTAACAACTTTATAGTTTTTACCTTTAGTCATGTACACTTAAATTATTTTTGTATTGACTAAAATCACAAGCAGCCAAATCCAAAGTTGTCGATTCACCAACAACAGATCAGAGATAGATATAGCTAGATAGATAGAGAGATAGATAGAGGGTTAGATAGATAGGTAGATAGATAGAGAGATAGGTAGATAGATAGATAGATAGATAGAGGGATAGGTAGATAGATAGATAGATAGATAGAGGGATAGATAGATAGGTAGATAGAGAGATAGAGAAATACAGTACATTATTGATCCCCCATAGGAGAAATTCAGGTGTCCAGTAGCAGCAAAAACACATCCATCCACACAGACAAAACAAATTAATAGATAATTCTTAACTATAGCAAACAATATTATTAAAATGCAACGGAATCAAACAGTTTGGACACAATAAATGCAATAATAACAAACACATACAGTAGGAGCCATTGGTCCATAGGGACTCAGGGGGCGAGAGGACCAATGTCCATAAATGTCCCGAGTCATAACTCTGCTTAGACCCTCCTGCATCAAGAAGGAACAACTAAAATCTAAAAATCCTGGATAGGTCCACATTGAGAGAAGGTCCTGCTCCCACGGACGGACTGTAGATCCTGGACTCAGGCTACACAAGTACACAAGATATTCTGAGGATCCATGCGTGTAATGTATCTCCCATAACTTTGATAACTATGTATACAGGTGCAAAGTGATGCTATAGGGAAATGTGTGTAGACCATTTTTTGATTGGTGTTTCGGATTTCAAATGTACTCAGTTTATAATAATGAGCCTAGATATATCACTATAAAGTAGACAGAAGCATGTGACGTGCTCTTTAAAGAAAACATGTTGGATTGAACTTTTGAGAAAAGGATTTATGTGAAAATCAACAAAAAAAAAACTCAAAGCGTTTTGGTGAAAAGGTTCCCAGTGTTAAAGGATAAACACATTGAAGAGGAAAAACTGTACTTTATTTTTGGCTTTTGGAATTGATGAGACTTTTTAATTTTGTTTTTTCATGTTTAACAATGTGAAAAAATAATGTTAAAGCTGGAATACCTAACTTTTTTCTTTTATTGATACATTGTCCAAACAGTCATATTTTGAAAAAGTTATATTTTTGGAACAGATCTCACCAAAACATGATTTCTTCAGATTATTGGAAGACCTTTTCTTCTCTTTTACACGCTGAGATTGGCTGAGTGAGGGTTCTCTTTTTGCGCTGTACAGTGGCTGAGTAGTTAGCACTCTCGCTTCTCGGCAATGCACCTCTGGACGGGGCCTTTATTTTTTTTTGTGATATGTTTTTTATTCAAGTGGTACATTGTATTTTTGTGACTTTTTGTCCCGTTTGGTTCCCTAAATCCCCTTTTCTCTTGTTATGGGCTGAGAAGCTAAATAAAATAAAATATATATAATGAAATAAATGGTGAGGGCCTTTCTGAATGGAGTTTGTATGTTCTCCCTGTGTCTACTCCCGTTTCCTCTGGGTGCTCCGGTTTTCCCCCTACCACTAAAACCATGTAGAATAGCTCACCTCTCTCTGGGACCAGGAAATTCTGAAATCTCCGCGAGACTTTCCTAGTTAAAGAAACTTCCATATAATAATTCTAAAACTATAGATCTGACAAAGACCCACTGATAGACCTAAACCGTTTTGATTCAGCATAAAACACCTTTCAAGAGTAAAAAAAAAGATATGGTGTGCAGACATTTGGCGTAGCGCTTGTAGTCTATAATAAAAAATGAAGTGAAACAGGCAGGAAGCACCAATCAGAAAGCCGATAATACGAGTAATACTTTCTCAGATTCAGTCAAGACGCATGCTTTAGGAACGTAATCTAATCGAGAAGAAAAGTCTGTCAGTTTCAATTTGGACGCCGGCGGATGACTGTCCCGCCGAAATCCTGTTTGTATTGCAGATTCGAAACGGCTTTTGGGATATTGTCATCAGCGGCGTGCAAATCAAACGCCTTGGCCCTCGCCGCTTGCAAAACGTCTCTCTCCATGTGCAGCGGCATGCGTGTATCTCAGCTGTGTGCAATATATGTGATTGGCGAGCGCTTAGTCTATGCACAGAATTCTCTACCGTGTCTTTAAGTGTGTGCGTGTGTGTGTGTGCTAGTGGGTGTGTGGTGGGGGGGGTTGATGGGCTCAGCGGGGGCCTGAATCCTGAGGGAACAGCTCTCGTTAATAATTCAGACAAGGCTCATTATCAAGGCAGCGCAGATTTCTCCCTGATTCCACCTTAATTGCAGGCAGGCTGCTCCACTCAGGCAGGCGGTAGTCACGCTGGGTCGGCTCTCTGTCTTTTTCTTCTGCACTTACACTGTTCCATAAGGCTCTGCTTCTTCTCAGGCTCTCAGCGAGGAACAGGCCCCGGGCAGGTCTGTGTAGTCTTTAAAGCCGCACACCTTATCCACAGTGTTCTCCGGGCGATGCTTTTTTTTTGTTATTTGTGCTCAAAGATGTGCCTCATATATTCCAGATCAGAGACAAGCCAGTCACTGTTTTGGGGCGGCGCTGAAGAGGGTTTGTGGCCAAGAAAGATGCAATCACGGGACGGTGGTGCAGGTGGTTGGAAAAGCACTGAGGGGCGGTGCTGCTGGGCTGAAATATAAACCTTTTTGAGACTCACAAACATTTAGTGCTCGAGGATTTCACATCTTTCACAGAGTTTTGCTCTTGTCAGTCTAAACAGGGGCCGCAAATGGAAACTAGCTTTGGTTTAAATCCAGGTTTTCCCTTGTGCAATCCTTGTGTCGAATTTACACGCAACAGTGATTCAAAACTACCCTAAATAAAACATTTTTGATCTGAATTTGTATGATTTTTCCTACCTTGACCAGTCCTGAGTCATTAACACCCTAATGTAGGTATTTTTCATCTACTTTTAATTATCTGTGATGGGTAATTTTGACCCGAGGTTGGCAAAAGTGTTAAAAACAGTGGTTTTACTGCAAATGGCAAACAAATTCTTGAATCTTTATCATTATTCTTTTTTTTAACGTCATGTCATTGTCTTCCCCTTTATTAATCCATTTCTGGGTGGGGGGAGTAGCAATCAGAGCTGCCACCCAAGTCTCCTAGCACCAGTCCCACGCTGATCCTCCTGCAGGTCCACGGGAAGATGGCTTCTCTGTCATCGACGAGATGGCCTTGGTCTTTCAGCAGGTGCTTCAGGCAATGTGTGTGGGTGGATGGGGTGAAATAGGTGAATGGGGTGAAGTGTCTTGCGACAGCAGACATCAGTGGGAGCAGGTGGCATGGGTCGTGGTGGGCTCGAACCCACAACCATTAGGTCCAAATAACTCAACCAACTGAGCTACATAAACCTTGCTTTGCCTACATACAGTGCCTTGCGAAAGTATTCAACATTTCGCCACATTTCAGGCTTCAAACATAAAGATATAAAATGTAAATGTTTTGTCATGAATCAACAACAAGTGGGACACAATCGTGAAGTGGAACAAAATGTATTGGATAATTTAAACTTTTTTAACAAATAAAAAACTGAAAAGTGGGGCGTGCAATATTATTCGGCCCCTTTACTTTCAGTGCAGCAAACTCAGTCCAGAAGTTCAGTGAGGATCTTTGAATGATCCAATGTTGTCCTAAATGACTGATGATGATAAATAGAATGCACCTGTGTGTAAACAAGTCTCCGTATAAATGCACCTGCTCTTTGATAGTCTCAGGGTTCGAGAATCTGTGGAAAGAGCTGAAGACTGCTGTTCACAAACGCTCTCCATCCAACCTCACTGAGCTCGAGCTGTTTTGCAAGGAAGAATGGGAAAGAATTCCAGTCTCTCGATGTGCAAAACTGATAGAGACATACCCCAAGCGACTTGCAGCTGTAATTGCAGCAAAAGGTGGCGCTACAAAGTATTAGCGCAAGGGGCCGAATAATATTGCACGCCTCACTTTTCAGTTTTTATGTGTTAAAAAAGTTTAAATTATCCAATACATTTTGTTCCACTTCACGATTGTGTCCCACTTGTTGTTGATAATTTTGTAATTTTTATATCATTATGTTTGAAGCCTGAAATGTGGCGAAATGTTGAAAGGTTCAAGGGGGCCGAATACTTTCGCAAGGCACTGTATATTCTGGTGCAGTCAAGTCTGTCTCTATGAGCTTAATGTCTATGTACACTGTTCCTTCTTTAAAGATTAAAGTAAATGTTGTTTGCCCCGGAATGTTCCGCAGTATGGTATTAAACTATCGCATCTATATCGGAGACAAGCGAGCGACATCACCATGCTCACTTACAGGGCGTATCTGTGGAGAGGCGAGTCGATCCAATGTAAGAATTCAAGTTTTTGAGCAAGAACAACAACACATTATTTATCATATTACAGGCCATTGCAATCAAAGCAGTGACATCTCTATGGCAACAAGACGCCATCATAAAATTGGTGCAATACGTGATGCATTACTTCGAGAGGGTTTTTCTCCCCCAGTGCAGGATGTCAGTGATGCACTTCAGATAACTTCAACCCTGGCAGAGCCCTTTGGCAGCATGGGTTTGGTCAAGAGTCATTTTTCCAACATAATGCCTTTCCAACAACATTTGCTAAACGGCTTGGTTTTGAATATGAATTGCCTGAGCCACATAAACGGTATTTTTTTGATTTATTCGATCAATCTTTATTAAGGAACCAATATCTTGAGGTCCATAAATAAAACAAATGCAATACACACGGTTTATTGCGCATAGAAAATAAATATGTACATGAATCGGCTCCATAATAATTGCTGCTTATAAAAGGCATGTCCTCTGGTCGTCATACCCGGCTATGTGTCTTTAAAGGCTTGATTATTGATCAACAGAATAAACATGTACATTATAATCCAGCAACATGTGTAACAATTAAGACATTTGATCTGCTTTTAGGATTACCACATCTACATATATCAGAAGACAATTGGTCATCTGCCCCTCATGAACAAATGATGCCTATGTATTTGTTATTTCTGCATTTTCTGTTTGACGGTTCGATTCTCTGTTCTGCTGTTGAGGAATCGACAACTCTGTAAAGTCCTCCGAGACGACCGCTGTTGTGATTTAGGACTATACAAAAATGAATTCAAATGGAAGAGGATACAGAGCAGCATGCATTGCTTTTTAAATGGATCTGTGTTGACCCTGCCTTTTTACATAACCCTTCCTTATTCTACTAATAAATATAAGTTGCATGTACATGTAGTAGAGGGCTCTCTTCAGACTCCCTGATGCTCACAATGTACACCTAAAACAGTCTGCACAAACAGACGAAAATGATCATTAGCAGAACCTCTTGATTTATGGTTCATTATGGCTCAAGTACCATTTGTCTACTGACAGATCCATCTCAAATATTAACAGTATGATGTTCTTTGATACACGTACACAGTAATGCGTTTCCCGTCGGTTACGAGCTCGGTGAGATATTATAATGGTTGGTTTATCCTTGAAATAGCCTATGGTGTATTATCATGCTGATGGCAGTATAGAATGTGCACCGCCATGATTGATATGACTCTACAATAATACTCCTCTTCATCCCTGTCTATAGGCTTACGCAATGTATCATGTCGCCATAATTTACACTGACGGATGGGTTTTCATTCAGACCATTCAGCGATGCCCCTCAGTGAGAGCCGGATAATGGCGCTGATCATGTTGTACATCTATATGAATATTTCAAATCAAGCCATTGTAACTAGATGGCGGCTTTAGACAAACAACACAGATGCTTCTTTCTCTTAGCTCGCGCCGCAGAAGACAAAGTGTGCTCCCTGCCGCACGCCTTCTTGGGATGCAAAACGAGCCCATCACAAATCACGCGACATATTCCCTAATTCAATTTTTCTCGGAAGTCCGATATCTCTTCCTGCATGGATTGATGTTGTTGTGCGTTTGTGTTCACATGCATGTTTGTATGTGTGTGTGTGTGTGTGTTAGTGTGTATGTATGTATGTATGTAGGCCCTGAGAATGACGTGACTTATGCGAAACCCAAACGTCTCCATCACTCGGGCTCTTTTCCGGGCAGCCACGTCCCACAGTCTACCTCGATGCTTTGAGCTTGTCCATCAGCCATGTCTCTCTCCATAAAGCGGTGTATATAGTATGGAGAAGGTGGAGGAGGTGGAGGTGGTGGTGGGGGAGTACTGGGACAATCTGTTTACCTGAGCCTATGGTGGTCTGCTCTCATAGGTGATGGAGATGGCTGCAGAACTAAAGGGAAATGTAGTTAGTCTTGAGTGATTGTGTATGATAGATGAAAGAATTACCAATGACACAGGCAAAGTGTTGCAAGTACAAATATATGTTGTACCCTTGTCTGAAAGCTCATAAGCATTATTGTGAAATAAGAGCAGTTATCTGTGTAATGGCTTTTATGGTTTTGACAGATTATTTGTTTATGTTTGCATGAGTTTTGATGTGGAAATTAGGAAAGGCAAGTACAGACAGATAGATAGATAGATTCTGCTGCAGAGGTTGTGTAGCCTATGTTGCTAATGTCTTAACCTTATGGACTAACAATATTATTGCCCTTCTCACTGGCCAGTTGAAGTATTAAGGACAATGTTCGGTTACATTAAAAAGATGGACCAGATGGACCGTGCACCAGATTTGGCACCATGCTACTTTCCATCTGTAGTCATTTTATATGTAGCACTTAATGTTCAAACATCAGTACCTGTAAAAGGCTGCATTTGAGGCAGAGATGTATACGGATTCAACCAAATACTATAATAAATATGCTATGGTCATGACTGGTCGATTAGTTGACCAAAATGGGGGTTGTGGCAAAATCTCTGAAACTAGTTGATTTTAGCCATGAAATCATCCAAAAGAAAGAAAAGTGAACCTTTAAGAGTTGGATTTGGCTTTAACATCAAAGTAATACCTACATTTGGCAAAAATGTGTTGCCATGGAGCAGATAAGCATTTTTTCCCCCCATAGAAATGCTTGGAATTTTCATTTAAAAGCCCTTCTCAACTTACAAATGTTTTGATCGATGGATTTCCTAAAAGACTAACTCCTGGCAGCCCTAAAGGAAGTGTGTAGAAATATTTGCTGTGTATTCCTCACAGCAGAGAAACACGTTCTCGTAATGCCTGACTTGTCGACAATTTACTGTTAAATTGTTAAAATGAGCTAAACTGAGCTGAACAGGGGAAAGTGACCCTTGGGGAATAACCTCACTTTTACGGGGCGTGTCTGGGTAGCCATGTGTCAGCTTAGCCATGTGTGATCAAATCTGTGTGGGAGCAAGCATATGTGCACCACTGCTGCCCTTATTAAGGTTATGGCGAGGCTGCCTGGGTTATGAGGTGATCATGAGAGCAGCTGGCTGGATTTAAAAGGGAAAGGTATAGCCCCCCCTCCTTCTCTTGACTGGATTTGTATGTCAGTAGCATGAATGTCGGTCAGGACTTGTGCTTTGTATGCTGGCCGTGTGAACTGCACATAACCCTGAATGAACTTGGACCGTCTGCCTCGCTCTCGCCACAATCTCCCCTTTTCTGTCTTCCCCCTTCATTCCAGTCTCTTCCTTCTATTCTCTCTCTCTGCCCAGAGCCCTTTTTTTTCTTCTCGATTCTCTTCCTCTGTCTGTACGATTTTCCCTCACGTACCCCAGGCTTTTTTTCATGCTCACCGCTCTTTCTCTTTGGCGCTGTCAGTCACTCAACAGTCCTCTCTTCTCCCCTCCGCTTGTTCTATTTCACACTCTGCACAAAGTAGCCTTTTTATCACTCATTTCCCTCTTCCCTCGCTATTTCTCCTGCTCCTTTCATGTGCTTTTGAAATCCCCTTTTCATCTTTAGCTCTCTCTTCTCTCCCCCTCACGCATACACGCACTGGCTCATTCAGTCATTCTTTTATTATCCCAAAACTAAAGTGATAAATGGCTGTCTTTCTTCGCCGTAAATGTCACTCGGGGAATTGTCTCTGCTCATTGATTGACTGGAAGGAGAAGTGCGGCCACACATGCACAGTTGCCAGTTAGGCGAGCACACACACCGGCAGCGGGAGGAAAAGAAAGAAATGATCCATCATTAGAGGTACCACGCGGTTGGCAAAAGGCTGCAGCCATCACAGTTAACATCTGGCCTTCACAGGTTTTCGCCGTTTCCAGACAGTGATGCAGGAATAGGATGGAAGAGACAAAATCTAGTTTTATCTGAGTTGATTTCTTTTTGCCATTTGAAGATATTAGAGTGTCTGTTGTTGAAATAGACACGATAATCTTGAACCATGAATCTTAATCGCTATTTGATATTTATGTAAAGCCCATTATAAGGCCTACATCCAATGGTCAAGGATAAATAAATAAGTTTAGGTCTTCCAGTGTTCAATTTGTATAATTTTTTTTTTTGCATATTGTTCTCAGCAGTCATGTATTAAATCTGTTTCTTTGCTTGGCCTCAAATGTTGCTTGTCTGGTTTGCTTAACACACATCCATTTGAACTGTCTGGAGATACATGAAATTGATACGCAGCTTTCACAGTCAACTCACAGCCAGGATCTGCTTTTATATATTTTTTTTCACCATTCCAGCCTTCTTTTGAGAGCCTAGAACTATTTGATCCTGCATACCTGTTATTAACTCTATTGAACTAACCTGAATGAACTAGCGAGGTCACAACACATTCATTGGCCAACAAATGCTTAAACAAAAAAAACACAAAAAAAGACAAGATCCTTGACTCAGCCTGTTGACTTTCGCAGTTTCCCATGCTTATTACAGATTTACAGTGTCCCCAGTCTCTTGGCTGACTCCGTTTCCACTGTCTATTGGTTCACAACGGGACCTGGCATTAGTAGAAGAGCTGTGAAGACATCAATCAGGGGTGCACAATCAGACTTGGCATGGTGACCCCCTCTTCTTCACCATTTATTCTTTTTTGTCTGAAGTGACATGACACTGAATGCGCAAGCAGTGTTCCCAGTTTAAACATTTGGCTTTCACTTGTTCTAACCTGCCAGAAATGCTCGCCAAATGAAAAAAAAAAAAAGCCAACGAAGTCATTGTGAACTGTGTACCAAATTATCCGTGCACGCCAACGGGTAGGGGTTAATGATGCTCAGTCATTTTCTTAATCTCTCGTTCACCCAGCCTCGGGCGTCGGAGCTCGATAAAGGTCAAGACGAATGGTGGTTACAAGTCGACTCTTAGTTCATTTCCTTTTCTGCGCCAGGGAGAGAGGGGGGGGGGCATCTCAGAAGAGTCTAGCGATGAGGTTGATCCGCACGACTTTATTCTAAGATGCAGGATAAAGAGATTTAATAGAGAGACAGTAGGGAGGCACGGGTGGATGGTTCAGTCAATGAAGTGGGGATGAAAATATTAAATTGATAGAGAAGCTATGATAGTGAAGATTGAAGAAGAGAAGGAAAATGGAGAGGGGATGAAAAACGAGTTGGAATGGTGGCGAGAGTAGATTATAACCCTTCCAAGCAGGACTGGGAGCCAGACTTGGCTGCACTTCAGCTACACTCTGCACACTTCAGCTCAAGTGTGCGTCCATTAGTGCACTCCCGTTGCACTCAGAAAGCCATGCACTCGGAGATGATGCACACAGCCAACTCCTCGGCCGCTCTTCATACATGCAAAACCCTTAAGACACAGCCCAGTCATGGTACAGTGTGGCTCCGAGATCCGACACAAGTTTAGTCTTACTGACCCAGTCTTGATCTTTTTTCAGACACACACCCACATACTGTATTCATGCGCCTCTCTAGCCACCAGATTGCTTCCCGTCAAAATAAATAATTAAATACGTAGCTATAGCGGCTTCCGAAAAAAGATACCTCAATTAGTGCAAAATGGGTAAATGGCCTGTGGGTTAGGCGCTTGAGGGGGGAGAATGGTACTTCCAGAGCGCACACAAAGACATAAAGACACAGAGCGTATTACATAAGTCAAAGCATGACCCCAGAAGCTTTTTATTCAGTTGATGCGATGGTAATTTGACCTGCCTCCTCTTGCAGCAATCAGCTTAGCATAGTCTTTTTCTCAAATCCGTACAAGGGACCCATGGCCAAAGACCTGCCAGGCGGGGATCTACATGAGTGGCAACGAGATGTGAGGGAGACCTGAGTGGATGCCGCTGGGTCAATGCCGAGTGTGTGTTTGGGGCCTGTCTTTGAACCAGAGCGCGAGAGAGAGCTCTGTGTGTGTGGAATGGCAATTAGGATCGGAATAAATGAGGACTGTGCGTGAGAAAATGAGATGCAGAGCTAAATTTTACTGTTTGTAATGAAAAGATTTCGCTTGAAGCTACTGAAAGCAATAGTTCTTTTAAATTGTGTATGTTCACGAATAGATTGTTTCTTCTGTATCGTGTCCTTGTGTTGCTAAAAGGGGCTGCTTGAATAACAAGCTGAAATATCATTTGTGGTTGTGCCCAGCCTTGGTATGAATGAGAAGCTTGTATGAATTGCATGATAGAATAAGTTTACGATACACTTATAAATACTAACTTTGAAAAGACTTTAGAAGTGTATTTATTAACGCATATTTTTCATACCTTCCTTTCTTTATGTCATTTCCTTTGTACACACGGCCACAGACAAACCCATTAGCGTTTGCCTTGAAGCCGCTGCTGTCCTCTGATGCACCTCCTCATTCATATCTATGCAGATGTGAACGCGCCAATGCCGTTTCTGACTGGCTGCCATCCGCACACCTTCAATTTTTCAAGCGTCGCTGGCGTGCGGCCAGGTTGCTTTGCTGTAACCTCATAATACGCTGTAGTGTTTTCATCAGTGAGGCCGTAATGCTAAAGCTACACTGGGGCATCTGCCAAAGCCAAGCTCACAAATGTTACACCGGTAAAAAAACATGTTATAGGTCTAATCTTGTCAATACAAACAGATGGTTGCCGGACCTCTAAATACCTTTGTGGCTTTACAGAGCACTAGTGAAAACCAGATCCTTCGTCTGGTTCAATTTCATTTGATTCACCAAGACACATGTAAAGCCATGGAAAAACTATGGGTGTTTGGAGTGAATGGATCAAAGTGTTTCTGATTCGCTGGCATTTTTATACAAGAAATGTACGAATTTGGACACATATGGGATTCTCACTAATTTTGTGACAGAACACTCTTTTGCAGCACATGTTTCATTGTTTTGGTTTTGTTATGTACGAGAAATATTAGAACATATAAGGCATTTAAGTTCAATTATGCTGCCGAAATGAAATGACGTGTGCTGCTTCAGATGATAATGTGTAAAAATCAAAGGTTTAAATAGGTTGCAGGATTTGCCAATTTAATTTACATTTTAAGTTTCCAAAGTTTGAGTGCGAAGACAAAGTTACGAGACGCCTTTGAAAGCATCACCGGGAGCACGAAGACAGGACCATAACTGTAGTCAGACTGGTTTGAAAAAAAAGTTTAAAAGAGTTTTTGATTTTTGGTTTTTTTTATGTAGTTTGTATTCTTCTAACTGACAGAGATGTGAACTGTCAGTAAGAAGAATATATCATATAGTACACATATATGGTCTGAGTACAGGAGCTCCAGTACTATGGGCCTCTAAGGCTCAACAGGGTGCAGAGGATTGACAAAGAAGAGTATCTGCCATACACATATTGGACAAAAAACACTGAAAAGGCAGAAAGATGAACATCGAATCTGCGAAATAGCGAAAGGACTTATGTCTTATATGTGCAGCACACTTGTTCACCTTGCTGCATTCAAGAGTAGGTCAAGTAGCAATGATTCTTAGCGCCAAAGACAGGATTGGCTGTGTGATGTTGAGTGGGCAAAAATGGAAGCAATGGGCTGCAAAAGCAAAGAAGAGAAGAAAAAAAACCGATGGAAATATCTAGAAATAAAAGCCTCACACACATACAGTATGCGTAAGTGAGGGGCTTGAAAGAGATGCTAAGGGACAGGGAGGGTCAAGCCGGGAGTGAAAGCAAGTGAGGGGGAGAGGGAGAGTGACAGTGGGAGGGGGATTCGGGGGCGCCGGGGGTCTTTGCGGCAGGGCGATTGCGTGACAGCGTGGAGAGAGTGCAGTGCTGTGTGTGTAATGCTCTCAAGACGGATATTAAGGAGAGCTGGACGACTCATACGACCACTGCCCCATGATTTTTTTTCTCCCCCTTTTCTTTTATCCTATATTCGCCTCACTCTTCCATCCTGCCCCCATCGGTTCCCACTAATGATCCCCGCGTCCTGCCACACTGCCACTCCGCTGACTGATGCCCACTGACAGTCCCGTTCAGGCGTAAAGGAGGCAGCCCCCTTTTCCAAGAGAGCACGCGCATACACACACACACACACACATACACACATGCACACACATGCATGTATCTACTCAAAGCTGCTGACAGGATGAGTATTTGTGCATCCATGGGACCATCAGCCACTACTCTACATTCTACACAGTCACGCACTTACTGTAAATATGACTTCATCCAACTGTGTCCGACGTGGGACGGACAAGCGTGAGCGGAGGAGGTGATCATGGGACAATGGGGATGGCCAATGATAGCTTGGGGACATATAGAATAGATGGCTGTGTATTAGGAGCAGATAATGGGTCGATCAGCAGAGTGCAATGCTATTTATTGTAAGTTATATAATTTCATTTGTTTGATATTTTTATGTTCATTCATATAATTTGTATTTAGTTTTTTTTATTGTTGTTTATAACTCTTCTTACTATAACTTGATTTGACTTATAGCTGGCGGATATGTATATATCATGGATTGACTTGGGTTCAATAAGTTATGTAGACAATATTATGCAGACATATTTTTTTGTCCTGACAGCATTTTCCCATTGTACCTGACTTCCATAAATAATACAGAACGGTTGTGACACACATGCAATATTGAGATGTCTAAATATAAGACATATATGTTCTTGCTTGGATTAACATGTGTGGGTATTCTTAGCTAAAATATCAAATACTGTTTGTGTATTTTGTTCGAAGATATGGTTTTTGCATGGAAGCTTCATGTTTGCCCGAGACATGTTTCATTGACAAAAAGAGAAGTTGAAATCTTGTGTTCTTGTTTGATTCTGTTTATTATTCAATTGTTGTCGATTCCCCAACAACAGAT
The DNA here is from genome assembly GCA_964034765.1 of Knipowitschia caucasica. Taxonomy (NCBI): domain Eukaryota; kingdom Metazoa; phylum Chordata; class Actinopteri; order Gobiiformes; family Gobiidae; genus Knipowitschia; species Knipowitschia caucasica. Next base: position 5,476,225 of record OZ035829.1, on the reverse strand, counting down.
TAGAGAACAGTTCGAACACGGGGAATGCAAATAACAACAAACACATATAGGAGCCATTATTATTATTATTATATGCATTGACTTTTACAATCCTTTTTTTCTTTTTACCACATAGATACATAGTGAGGTTTACTACAGACAGAAAAAATAAGTGATTTTTAGGACTTTTAAGAACTATAAATGTTACTTATTTACTTGTGTTTTGGCATTCCTGTACTTCCAACCGTGGGGCAGTGTCCGCTTGGCCCCTGTAATCCGACCAATCAGAGCCCAGTCCAGGATCATGACTGCCGCGGAGAGGTTAGGAATTAGGTCACACCATTTCACTTCTCTAATTAGAAGCCGGGAGAGAGAGTGTGTGTGTGTGTGTGTGTGTGTGTGTGTGCGTGCATGTGCATGTGTGTCTATTTATGCGAGTACATGCTGGGTGCACTTAATCCATAGGTGGCCTCTATGGTAATGGAGTACCCTGGGAAGATGCACTCAGCGGCAATTCTTTAACACTGCTCATAGTTGTTAGTGTCACACAAGAATTAGAAAAAAAACCTGGTAATGGTGATTAGGTTGATATAGACATCCCATTGTGTAACACGCCATCAGCTGGTCAATGGCCCAGCTTGTCCTAAAATGACAATATGGCTCTTGAGCAGTTTATGGTGATTGTCTGGATTATTGAATAGCATTGGCGAGGACAACCATTTGATTTATATGGGAAAATACAACCAATGTCTTACTGCTTAATACTTAAATGCATCTAAGTCCAAACAATGAATTTAAGACTTGCACGGCTGCAAATAATATGGGATTTTATTAAAAAAAAGTTGACACAAAAATAAGGATTAAACAAAGAATTAAAGTACACACAAGGGCCGAAGACTGGCATTGGTGAAACACATTAGGGCGGAACAGGAAGTTAAACTCAAAATATTTCACAAGAAAACTGAAATTACAAAAGAAAACCAATTACCAACATAATGAAATCCAGAAGATGAACAAAATGTATGTTCTGTCACGTTGGTGAGATTTGCATTTTGTGTTCAAATGTAAAAGCTGTAACAACTCAGGGCTAAACATAAGGAAGCAGCATTTCAGAATTAAGGGGCTAAAATCTGGAACTGTCTTCCTGAAAATGTGAGACAGGCTTCTACTCTGACGATGTTCAAATGAAACTGAAGGATTGTATTTTTACTCTTGTTTTAATGCCTTGTGTGATTTTAATTTAATTAATTTTTTGCTTTGAGTTGCTTTCTGTATGAACTGTGCTGTATTTTCCAACAGGCGTCCTTCCGCTGGGATAGATACATAAATACATAATTGTTGCTTTTTTATGGGATCTCTGACTCCCTGATCACGTAAATTTGTATTTCCATTTGCAGTATGGAGCATTATACAAGTGAAAAATATTTCTCTCTACTGTATATGAATATTGTAAAGTGTATATTAAAACTTATGATACACTTTATACACTCACTGCTTAAACAACTTGCTTTAGCTTGAGCTTTTCTTCCCCAAAACGCATTGTCTTTAGTCCCTGTTTGTCTCGTGACTGCTGTATGTCATAGGGAATCTTCTGTAAAAAAAAAACAAAAAAAACAACAAAAAAATGCTAGCCAAACATACACATTCACTTAGTCTCCTTGTTGAGGTTCTTCTTTGCCCTCACAAATCCCACGTTGATAAAGGTTGGGACTTCATAAGGCTCCATCTCATCAGGAATTCTCACTAACTTGTGCGTGGATTCAAGCAAACACACAAGGTGAAAGCATTTTGTAGCTTGCTCTCTCCGTAACCCCCCCGCTGTCTCCACGCAGGGGGTGCAAAGCGAGACATATACCACTTTTAATGTACGTGCGCATTTTCCGCTCAATGTCAGCTGTTTACGGAATTGAACATGACAAAGAAGACCACCTTTTGTGCTGGGCTCGGCTGGGCGTCTGCGATCAGGACGCTCAGATACACTGGAACGATGGGGCCTATACTCTATCATACGCAGAAAGTAGCGATGAGGCTAGTCGTAATTAAGTTTTCAGGAGGCTCTTGAAAGGTCATGGCATGCTCCTACGCCGCGCCGAAATATGCACCCCCTCCCCTACCCTTAATAACCTCCCTATTGCAATCTATCCAGTCATCAGCCCCCCATCTGGGCACATTAGCCATTCATGAACACACTCATTAGGGTGGGAGTTTGAAGCGATTGTGTTCACTAGTCTGGGGCTGGAGCGTGGCGATTAATATTTCAGCATCTCCCGTTGAGGAGCTGAGAGCAACTTTGGTCCTCTCTGGCTGGAGGAGAGAGGAAAAAAAGAAAAAAAAAAAGTTGCGGTGGAGACTGCTCACTACTTAGACTACATTGCCATCATATTTCTTCTTATTGCGTATCTAAGTGAAATTTTGATTTGAAAAGCAGGCAACAAACAGGGCTATAGCTTACATTAATTAGGATGATAGAAAAGATTATGGACAGCAAAAAATAGGGAAATCTGTTTGGTGCTTTATGCTGCCTGTAGGAGTGCATCTGTCATGTGGGGTGATGAAGGCCAGGACCCGAAATGCAAGAATGTAAAAAATGACGATTTAATGATGAATAAACCAAAGTCCAAGGGAAAAGCCACAAAGAGGAACCAAACACAGATCAAGGACAAGAACTTAAACAGACGTGGAATGACAATGACAGAACAGGGAGTGAAGGAGCACATGGGGCTTCAATGCAACACAGGTGATGAACTAGCCTGGTCGCACCACACCATAGTACAAATTACATTTCATACTAAGGTCTGGATTTGCTCCATTGTGCTCCGTGAACAGGTTGGATCTGAGTCTGTTAGCATTTAGCATTTAGCCTAGCCATCTCCTTTGCTGCTAACGGAGCCCGTGGGGAGTAGCGCCACAATCTTGACCAGCGATTACATTTGCTAAACATTCCTCTTGCTCCTGCTTCAGTTTCTTGATAGAACCAGACCGGATTACTTTACTATCGCATTTTTCATTCATTGCCAAACTACAACCTGCCCGTTCGACGCAAACTCTTGACGTCAACCACAACTAACTACAACACCTGCCTTCGCGCACTCTGATTGGTCGGTCGAAATTCAACCGATTGTATTCGCTAACACAGGGACTAGACCCAGACGTTACATGCAGTGAAATGATGATTGAGCGGAGTGTACGGATGGATAAGGTCAGGCTAAAAAGATACAGGTGATACACATGAGGGCGGGGCAGGGAATCCAACAGGAAGTACAACTAAAGAAGACACAGGGGTTAACAAATTACAAAATAAAACAGGAAATACATCTAACCCATGACAATATCTCCCGTGGCACTTGCATGTTGTCTATCTATTTTCCAGATCAACCAGTTTAGTATTGATACAGAGTGCATGTACACCAGCTCATATGCAGACCTAGTGTAATTGTTGCTGTTTAAAGGCAAGTACCACTTTTGGACTCCTCTCAGAGCAGTTCAAAACAAGCTTTTGTTTAGTGACTTTTTCATATTTAATCTCAGCACAGTACAACATATTTTTCGATTGAGTTAGCAAGGATCCCACATAGTAGTTTTCAATGACCACTGCTCAAAACACACCAAAATAAAAAGCTAAAACTGTTAATTTTAGATTTTTATTCTCTTTCCTTTTTGTCCTTTTTGTAAAGCGTTTTTGAGTGTCCCAAAAAGGACTATATTAGTATGAAGTATAATTATTATTATTATTATTAGTAGTAGTAGTAGTAGCTTTGAATCAACTTACTTACAAGAGAAGAGGAATATGCTTGGTTAAAATCAGTATTTCTCCAAATGTATCTAATACGTCTTAATATTCACTACCATTTTTCTAGAGTAATATAGATATATCTAATATCAAAAGCATGTTTAAACTCCCATTGTCTCCATTGTGTAGAACCCAATGGCAAATCAACCACATTTTGTTCCTTCAAAGTAAAGTAAAGTATGTCATATTTCGTCTGTTCCTCTGAGAATCTCTCAAAACGAGACGACACAAGAACAGTGCAGTTACTTTGTTGCAAATGTTGTGTACAAAACGCGACAATCAGTCATTCAGCTTTATAAAGTAGTTTGATTTACCGTCGGCACTCTTCCAAGCCTGACGTCTTTCTCACTATCACTTAGACCCATCCAAACTTCGAATAACGCTGCTGGCTCCACATCTGAAGGGACATCTTGCATTTTCTGAGTAACTACATCCACATACACAGAAATCACTCACTCCAGCTCTACTTTGGGACCATATAGTGGCAGTAAATTTATGAGAATACGTTGCCGCCAGGAATGGGTTATCAGCCTGTCGATAGCCGAGGCACCAACACTGAACGCTGTGGAGACAGAACTCAGCATGGCTTCATTCCATAAGGTCTCAAATATGCTGAAAAATACACTATATAGTTCAAAACGCAGCATATATTTACCGACGCCACTCAAACATGCAATGTCCAGAAAATGAAATATTGCTAGAATGCTATTTTGACCAATCACAAATGTCAGTGTATATGGGTCAATGACGAATAAGGTTTTTTAAGAGGCCAATTTCAAAATAGACAGAATATTAAATTTTACAGCAGTTGGTCAAAGCTTTACAATGTAATGTATAAATAAAAACAGGTTAAAATCATGAATTCAGCTATTTTTTTCACAAAAATGAATCAGTCTTTACCCTTAAAAATGTCATGTGGTGGGACCGACAATCACCTTATAATATATTCATTTATTCAGCATAACTTACATTTTTTCCACAAGTTCTTAGTAATATAATGTGTCTAGAAACTAATTGTATAGATTTATGTAGAGTTTTCATACATGCAGATATATACTGTTGTAGTGTGATGTACTGATGAGTCGAAAGGTGAACTCAGATGCATTTTTAAATATTTTTTTTTGTATTGTACATAATTATATCCTGCACAGACTATACTTTTTAACCTTCAACATGTTTGCACACTTCTGTTTTTTTGCTAAGTCTGAGTGATTCTATCCGTGCCTAATGTGACATGTACATTTCTCCAGTGTGAGATCCATAAAGTCTATCTTATCTTATCTCATCTTATCTTTTGAATATATCGGCTTGATGATGATGGTATCTAGGATTTTTCAGCACATGCGCATGATGTAGTAAAGTCCAATGACTATTACTAAACAACAGATTGGTTTCGTTGGATTATCATGATGTGGGAATGCGCAGAGTGGAACGGATACAATTGTAAGTGCCACAACTTAAAGTTTCTTGGAGATTGGTTAAAATTTCTGTGTCTTACTTGTCTGCTTGGGTTCTTCATTCTAACAAGAGTCTTATGTTTTTGTGCTCTCATTAATGATATGAAATGAGGTCATATCTCATTCATTTCCCTATGACTTCCCTTTTAAGTCCTCTAATAGGCACATATTTTATTCAATTATTTATTATAGGCAAACACCATAATTTTACAGCTATAACCTCAAATTGACTATATACCTGGTTTCATCGGTTGTTGCTTTTAAACAAAAAAAGTATTCAGGCATAGTCCTCAAGCCAAGGTCAAGGTTACTATTAAGGCCGATACTGAGGGAGAATTGGCTTGGATGCAACCTTAAACTACCTTAAGCTTTAACGTTCATATCTTTACAATTCTGCGGAGAGGGCCTCTTTAACTCTCTTTTGTTCTCCTCTCTCCTCACCCACCTCTGCCCTTCCCTTGTCCCCTCCCCCTCGCACTCCATCGCTCTTTCTCCCAAAAAAACCCTGCTTTTCATTCTGAGCATTCACCCATCCCTTTCTCCCATATAGGTGTTCAAATAAGTGGGAGTTTACATGGACCGTGCGTGAGTAAGTGAGTGCCTTGGTAGACGCCACCTAATCAAGTCCTGGTGCACCTACGCGTATAGCCCTATTAAACCGCTGCCCCTGCCCACTTCACCCCCTCGCCTCTCGCCTTGTCTCCCCCCCGAGGGACCCGGTTTGGCAGGGAGCAGAGCTGGGCTGCTATGGCAACAACAAGGATACCCTCCCTCTTCTCCCACAGGTCTCCTTAGCAACTGGTAGCTTGGCATTGCGGTAATGAGTGTGCCCGGTGTGCCAGGCTTTGTGTCATGTCGGCATGTGCGCGCCGCCGCCGGTAGTGTGCAGAGAGAGTACGTGCATAGGTGTCTCTCTGGATTTCTGACGGCTTTCTGGTTGCCAACGTGCTGTAGGTGAGATTTACAAGGTGTGATGACAGAATTTGAAACAATATTCGGAAAAAAAAGAAGAACGAATATTAAGGTAGCGTATGAAAAGTCACTTCAATTAAAACTGGGTTATTTTGATTATGTGAAATTATCTGCTTTAAATATCTAACTACAACAGATTGGAGTTAGGAAAAATGTTACACCATGAAATAAGAAAGCTCCTGCACACTAGATTACTTGCATGGAGCGATTTATTAACATTAGAGCAGCGTTTCGGGAGTTAGGCCATCATAAAAAAGTGCCTTGCATGTCTGAAAGTATATAAAGTGAAACAAATCAACGCCATAATAATCCTACTAAACTGTTTCCTAAGGTATAAACCAAAACCAAATACTACAATAAATGAATGGATCATCCTCAGAGCATTAAAGTGATAGTTATTTGAACGATGTATCTCAGATAATATATTTTTTGCTGGTAGTGCAACAGTACATAGCTATAATACATTTATACAATAAATGATCATTCTGTCTTATTGAATACAGTCCTGCTGCATACACTGGATTCTTTACACCCACAAACTGTAATGTCTTGTGAAAGGTCCCAACACCTGCTTGTCCATGTCATTTCTCACCAGCGTTAAAACCACCGTCCTCTTTTCCGCGGTGATAATCAGGTGACGGCACTAGATAAAAATAACCCAAGAAATAGACTTAAATAAATGCTCCAAATTGACCGCACCTGACTTTATCCGGGATGCAGTATTCTGCAGATGTGTTTGGTGCAGTAAGATTGACCACACTTGTCAGTGCTGTGAAATTGAAGCAATTAAAGGGACAATCTGATGAATTTTGCATGCCATGTGTACGCTGCCATTGAGTTTGCTGCTCGGCTGAAATTAAATTAAACGCTGAGAATGGTGTTTATTAAAGTGTGATCAGAGGTGTGCACTGACCTTTAGAATGTGGGAAATGAGATTCTCATTGTTATGAATGAGATTATGTGGAGGCCGAGTGTGAAAAAGCCCGAGCCTGCATTGATTTCATTGTTGGCCAACAGTTTCTTTGTATACAGCAGGGGGAGGTTTCAATAATCAAATCCACACTGTGCCTGTTTGCTATTAAATGGACTGATACACAAATATAGACACACAGGCGCTCACATAAATGCAGATTGACTTGCAAATACTCGCACATGCATATCTGGCCCATCTTGTAAAAAAGCTGTAAAAGCCTCTCTACAAATGTGTTGGTCTTTAACAAAAGCATGGCAGGCCCAGTGGAAAATGTTAGTTTGCTCCCTAGACGAGGTGTGAAGTGCGAGCAGGCGTCCGGCCCCACAGGTTGGCCAGCTCAAACACCTGTTGTGTGAATTCTCTGTGGGAGTACGTGAGCTCAGCCTCCTTCTCAGGGGCAGCCACACCCTGTCTTTTGCCGACACTGGCTGGTCCTGCTTCCCCCACCGAGGCTCCCGCGATCAATGTGTGGGTGTCAGACGTGGAGTGCGATTGGGTCCCCTTTGCGCCCACCGGAAACACTCAGCTGTCTCTGGCATCGGACGGGCGGATTTTCCGATCCCCTATCCGGGTCTCAGATGCTCCTCTAATCTGTCAGTTTCTATTTTTACTCACCAAAGCTGTGGCAGCCCGGTGCTGTCCCAGACCTCGCCACCCCAATGCCAACCTTTCACTTGGCATCTCAGCTGATGAGTCGCCGGCCATTGGCAACAATTAGTGCAGAGTCAGCCAGGAATCCCCTCTAACTCCTATCTGCTCATTCCCCTGCCCCTGGCCTGCATGCTCTGAGCCAGTTAGACACAACAGGCTCACTTACCATTTTAACTTTTATTTGAAATGGCACTCCTGTGTAGTGGAATAATGGGGTCAGATACAGAGAGCCTTTCAATGATTCCACAGTGCTCACTTACTTATTCAAGTGCAGTGACAGCCAAGGGAATGCACATTTAAATGGATGGTGCTAGATTAAGTAATGTTTTGCCCATAATATGCCAAGACAGCTTTTGGCAAATCGCCTCAGTAAAGAGGAAACAGATTGTTGGTTTTACATTCCGTGTTTTTCTTTTAAGAATTTACAAATATTGCCAATTCAGAAAGACCCCACAGTGATACACAGATAGATACTATTCCTAATTCATAATTAATTTTCCTTTTCAACGAGGACTATGATGTACCTCGCATGCCAATGCAGTCGTGACCACTGCTGTGGAGGCGATGATGGCATGTGGCAGAGAAGTAACTGTTTCTCACCTCCTAATAAAAGAGGCTCCTTTTAATCTTTTCAATTTGATTGCATTCCAAAACAGGCCTGTCTGCCCATCTGTCTCTCTTAAAGAAGCCTCCTAAAGGGATTTTAATCATCTGATGCTGAGCTTCTCAGGCAAATAGCTAAATATCTCTTTCTCTCATACACACACTTTTCCTGCACACACAACCAAGGCATTAGTGCTTTTCTCGTATCTATCTTCCTTGTCCTATTTGTTTCCAATAGGTTACACCACCTCATGTCTACAATAAAAATCGGTGCAGCTATGAGGCCTCTCAGGCCCACTTCAGGTCCCCCTCAAGACACATCACACCCCCAACCCTGTCCTTATTAATCTACATGGCTCTAAATTCTTTATTTGCTTCAAAGGGACATCACGAGCCGTGACATCAATCACGAAAAGCGAATATTTAGCCGGCGCTAATTTCCACCAATAGCCTGGAGACAAGCTTAGCTGACAAAACTGTGCTGAACAAAACTGCCTGTGTTGAAACCTCCCCTCCCCCTGATCCCCGCTGCCTTCTGCAGAGGCAAATACGGCTTCACAATAAATGCAGTTAGCTTGTTTGCCCCCCTTGATTTGGGCTTATCAAATGATTGTGCACCATAGAGGTATAGCCTTTGACAATACATAAAGGCTCCATTCTGCCTGAAATGGTTGGGTAATACCAGTCGAGTGTGGCAAACGGCTCTACCCGGTGCCACTACAAGAACAGCTGCTGTGTTCTTCGACGCCACACGGCATCACCCTTGAGGTTGTTCAATCGGGTGAGTGGTTTCTTTTTGCCTGTTCCCAGACCCCACTCACGGGCCATAGTTCCTCACTCAGTTCTGTGTGAATGAGTGCACATTGGCCACAAGATAGGTCCTTTAAAGCATTTGACCTGTTTCCTTACCCCTCTGTTGGTGAGTCTGTGTGTGGGTGATAGTAAAAAGGGAAAACGCTTTAGATGGTTGTGGGTGGGGGTTGAAGGAGGAGTGTGGGAAGAATGGGGGGCATTTTAAGGGCATCACTTTGTATGGTTCCCAGGGCCCCCCTGTATTTTGACATTCCCATCTCCCATCCTTCAATCCAAGTTCTTGTATTCTTGTAAGGCACAGCTGCCATCGTGCCCATCAGCCGACCATTTCTCACAAATATCTATGCATTTAGAGTTTTTTCTAGTAACAAGTGAGAAGTGTACTGGGCAAGTCGCCAAGTTAATTTGCCAAAACAAATGTGCCATTATAATAATTTGAAAGACTCACAATTTTCCCTTTACCAAGTAGTTTTTTTTCAAAAGCCAGATATACTGTATGTGAGTACTACATAAATAAAGCGTCACTCATTCTTGAGCAAATCCTTTCAAATATACTACCAATAACAAAACATGCTTAAGATTGTAGCTGGAGGAATACAACTTTTTATACATTTTCAAATCGAAATATCTGTTTTTTGCAAATGAACTGTCTCATGCAGCTGCTTTGCCATCATAAAAAAAATAAAAATAAAAGAATAGAACAGAAGATATTTTGAAACTTTGAGAGTACAACATGAATCCTATGCTTTATCCAAGGACTGAAGAAGCTTTGATTATGCCATAATCATGATTTATTATGGCTGAATAAGTCCCATCAATGTGATTAGGGGTGCATGTTGATGCAACTGTCTGCTTGTGCTTCCCACGTTATGGGACAGCAGAGCATCTCGGTCCACCCTTTGGCTTATTCATTATTTATAGGCCTCACTCTGTGGCCCTTTGAATTAAAGGGGGATGATTTGAATAGGAAGTAGCTCCAAGGACCCAACCACGATGTTGTCTGTTCCTCCATCAATGTATGTTTCTATAGGCTTCATTCATCTTCTCTGGCAAGCTCGTATAAGCTGTATGAGAATTTCCATGATATGAATATTTAATACAGAATAAAGTTTTACATTTCTTTTCTGTTCAAGCCTTAGGGGTAAACTGTCTCGGGCTAATGACCGTAGTGTGTCGGACGTATGACAGACACCACTCACATGTGCTCAGTCACAGACTGTATTTTACTCAAATACACACTGGCAAAGTTATTTAACACTATCCTATTAAGGCTTTGGTGCGGCCCTTTTTCATGCTTCTCACATTGGTTTTTTGCTGTATTGCTATAGGATCATAGCAGTTTCGGGCTGCCCGCTGTGTCCGTGGCGACCTGACATGGCTTTGTATGAGACACCCAGCTGGGAGTGCCCCTGAATCAACTTGGGATTAGCCAAGGATTGTCTGGGATTACTCAGGGATGGAGAAGGATTAGCAGTGACTGCCTGTTTCAGGGGCGTGAGGGCCATAGGATGGCCAAATTGCCCCTGACTCAGTCTCAGGCACCAGGAGGTCAAGAGTCACACCCACAGTACAACCACCTGCAATAGGAATCTGACAGGAAAGAAACTACTGTGGAAAGCACAGGAAGCCACTCGCTTGCACGATGATGATGATGATGATGATGCCAGTGTTGGCTACAGTCCGAAATCACACAAATCTCTGTAGCAGGTGGATTCATCAGATAAAGAGGGTTTGGGATGAGGACAAATCCCCTCAAGTTCAGTGGGACTGCTTCTCTCATACCAGAAGATAAATTGAGATTTGAATCACTACATTGCAACATGGCTCTTGGAAATAGTGGTAATATGATTGGCATGAAGTAAAGAATGATATTTCATGTTCAGAGACATGCTAAACTTCATGAACATGATCGGGAGTGGTCTGATATGTGCGTGATTGGGCCCTGGGTGAGAGGAAGAGTTGGCAGCACAGGCGGCGTCAGAAGCAGGAGCGGGCATCCCCTGCGGTCCCACACTGCCGACATGAAAGGCTGTTTAGTGTTGGAGCAGCAGCATCAAACAACCACCTCCTCTTGCATCCTTTCCCCATCCCCCCCTTTCTATTGACTCTCACAACAATATGATATAGTTCTGCTGTTGCACGTTTACACAGTCGCTATGGTTACCCGATGTTGGAGGTGTCACAGCGAGATAACCCAAGGAGGCATTCACAGATCACCTGAATTCAGTTCGCCTCCCATTTATGTGCCGCAATTTCATTTATTTGTTTCCCTGCCGCGCAATTCAGTGTGAATACAAATAATCCTCACCATAATAGAGATAGCAGAGGTATACAGAGCAGAGTACATTCAGTCGATTACATCCTATTGTGGGATATTTCTCAACCACAGGAGCCGATTAAGATGTTTTTCAATGTTAAAATGTGGCAGCCTTTACAAATAATAAAATTGCAACAACTCTATAGCACATTCGGCACCCTTGACAGATACATACATGTACATGATAGATGAAATTACTATAATATTATATCGACAGAATTGAGCATGCTGTTGAGGAAAGGAGATTGAATGAAGAAGTGGGAAATGACAGCTTCATGATGGTAGGCAAGAGTGCATACATTGAAAATAAGATAAAATAATGTATTTAGCATGAAGTGACAAAATAAAAGGGGTTATACTCATGTAAGAAAGACGGAACAGGAGGGAGGGAGAGATTGGAGGAGAAGGTAGATGTCAGAGGGTGGGATACATCCATTAGTCTTCCATCCTCCTGGCCCATTCTCAGAGCAGCGCCAATCCTAATGCTGATACAACAGTGAAGGAGACAAGGCTGGCACTAAGCCAGACTGGCACCCACATCAAACGTACAGTACGCCCCACCGCATCAGCTTACACAGGCAGGCTGAAGGCAGGAGTAGAGGAGGACAGATGGATTGATGGAAATGAAAGTGGGTGGTTTGACGTACATACGGAGCGCGCCTCAAGACTGACTTCCAGGTCGTTCCAGGTTGGCTGAGGTTGACAGGGTCTTGCTTGGTGCCAGCTGCAGCTGTCTTTCAAAATGTGTTTGTGTTTTTCTGCACAAGATCAAATTTCTAAAGCTATGACACCGGTTGACACTGATTGAATAAAGTACAGAGATCTTCCTGGCTGAGTATTTTATTTATTGAGTGAAGACAATGACGTGCCACTGTGATTTAGTAAAGGCCGTCCGTCAGATGTAATCATTTGTCAGCAAGGACAAACTTTTAAGTCTGACAGCTTCTGTGAATGTATCACATAGCATTGCCACCACAAAAGCACTAGGTATTGTGAAACATAGTGATATGTCAGATTAAAAAACCACCTGGGATCATATGTTTCAAAGCCTACAGTTCCACATAGCATTGGAACTTGAGTAGTTTAAATGGCAGTATTTGTTATAGTATAGAATGTCTTAATACGGAACGTAGGTAGCACAACTTCCCCACAGGGTCAATAAAGTGTACCTTTACCCAATTTATCATCACCGCTTTTGAAATAAAATGTGACACTCAACTCATCTGACGAAACCATTTTTCTCCCCCTCTCTCTCTCTGTGCAGAACTCTATCCGGCACAACCTGTCTCTTCACACGCGATTCATCCGGGTCCAGAATGAGGGAACAGGCAAAAGCTCATGGTGGATGCTGAACCCAGACGGGGGAAAGATGGGCAAAGCACCACGGCGCCGGGCTGTTTCCATGGACAACAGCACGAAATACCTGAAGAGCAAAGGCCGCATCAGGGGCAAGAGAGTGGGTCGCCCTGGTATTGGAGCTGGAGCTGGTGTAGTAGGACTCCAAGGATCACCTGACCGAGGCAGTCCTCCTCAGAAAATTCTTCAAGGTTCAGTAGTAACTTCAACTGATGGGGAATTTGATGCTTGGACAGAGCTCCACTCGAGAGCCAGTTCTTCTGCCTCAACGTTAAGCGGACGTCTGTCACCAATCCTCGCAGAAGGAGAAGCAGGAGAACCCGAGGAGGGGGTTCTGTCTTGCTCTACTTCCCCGCACCTTTACCCCTCACCGACCAGTGCCCGCTCTCCATCAATGGGTGCTGTAAACCACTGTCCGTCCTTGGAGCAGCTGCCGCAACTTGCCAGTCTAACCGGCGCCATTAGCCTGGATGAGCAGCTAATGGATGATTACCATCACCATCATTCACAGCAGCACCACTCATCTGTTGGGCGTCATAAGCACCAAAGCCCAGTCTACCACTACAGCCCTGCAGTGAAGGGCTCTTACAGTGCTGGTGTTTATGGAGGAACTGGCATGAGTATGTTGCGGCATCATTCACCCATGCAGACCATTCAGGAGAACAAGCCTGCCAGCTTTTCTGGAACAATGCGGGCGTACTCCAGCACAAATGCTCTTCAAAGCCTTCTAACGTCAAATGGGCAGTACTGTTCTAAAGACATGATGTTAGGACAGGAAAGAGAGAGCCACTCGATGATGAGCCAAACTAGCAATGGAATTGGCTCCAACCATCACAATCACCACAACGGTCACCTCAATGGCCACAGTCACAACCATAACGGACCTCATAGCCATAGCAGAACTCACAGCCATACACCCAACCACAGCTCACCTCACAGCCTGGCTCACAACGGTCACGGCCTGAGTCAGAGCCACACGCCGCCTCAGGCACAAGCTCTGGCCCCCAGAGGCAGCAACAATCAGCTGCACACCTACAACCACAAAGCCCCATACTTGTACAGTCCCCCATCACACGCACATCTCCCAGCCACCACCACGCTCCCCCCCAACCCTGCAGGCATGCTCGGTATGCCCCAGGACTCCTGCCACGTGGCTGCTGCCCCTCATCCACGGCATAGTCATTACTCGGACCATCAACACCAAGGCATTTCAAATGGACAGTACCACCATGGTCAGGGCATGGGGGGCAGTGGGCACAGCAGCTACCATAACTATGACCAACACCTCCCACACGAGAGACTACCAGCGGACCTGGACATTGACATGTTCCACGGGAGTCTAGACTGTGATGTGGAGTCAATTCTCCTCCATGATATCATGGACTCTGGGGAGGAGATGGACTTTAACTTTGACTGCTCACTGGCCCAGGGGGTGGGAATTGGGATGGGCATGGGGATGGGTGTGACTATGGGAATGGGCATGAGCGGATTGGGAGGACCACAACAAGCTCACAGTAACCAGAGCTGGGTGCCTGGTTAAAGTCTAGGACAATTATATTGTAACCATGTTTGTTACCCATATTGCACTGTGCTTAACTTTGACATTCTTGACTAGAGGACCAATACCCTTCTCTCTCTGTTATCCTGACAACTCCTTGGTTACCCCTCCTCTGGTGCTCCCCTTCCCCCTTTGAGAGATCTAGTTCATGTCACATTTAGTTTTACCTTAGATCAGCTCTACTGTGATGACAATCTCTCAGCTGTGCTTGCCCAACGTTGTTTCTCATCTACCATGAGAACTAAATTCTCAATGCACTTTACTGCAACTGGGTCACATCATCTTGTGCTTTGCTTCCTCTGAGCACTTGGGCAGACTTTGGCATGTTTTGTACTTTGGCTGCAGTTTTTGATAGGAACAAATGAGGAAATCACAAGCTCTGTTGATAAAGTGTCACAACTTGGCATCAAATTACTATTATTATTTTTTCCCCGCGTTAATGCAATTTCTGGCAACCAGGTGACACGCTGTTGTCATGTTTTAATAAATATAAACCACTTGATGCAGTCTTATATTTTCTGTAATTTTCAAAAAAACATTTTAAGCAATTTGAAAAGGCAATCACTCACTTGGAGGATATATAATATTCTCAGTCTTTGGAACTTCTTTTCTGGTATTTAGTTAAAGTTCTCTTGCCCTGCATAATCAAATGTTGTCACCAAGTCATTAAATAAAGTATCATTACAGAAGAACACACAATTTACCAAATTAAAATGTCATATCCCCTTGTTTCACCTGGGCTTTTTGCACTCGCTTTAGCTCATCCTCTCAGCCCTGTCCTCTCTCTCCTCCTGCCACCCAAGACGAAGTAACCATTCTTCACACCAAGCCATTAATGTGGCTTGATTGAAATTCAGCATCTTGCTTTTAATCTGCAAAGTGATGCTGCAGCAATGCGTCATTATTGAGAATCTAAGGCATTGTCCTCTCATCTCTCACCCTTGGCTGTCCGTGCTGGTGTTCGCCTCTGACTGAATGTGCCAAGAAAGTGAGACAAAAGTGTGATTAACGCCACGTCGCCTGCCACTGCGCTCTGAGGAGGCCAATGTCACTGTCCACAAGGGTACAGAATAAAACATGGGAGATAGGAAAGTGCCACCAGTCTTTTGTGTGCTGTCGCGTCAGAAAATAGATAGTATGGCAGTGTTATCCATTGCCTTCAATATCTGTATTTTTGTGTTCTTATGTTCAAGTGGAAAAGTTTGGGGATTAATCAAAGATGCAAAAAAGAGGAAACAATCAAATCTGAGGAGCCACTTACGCGATCATAGTTGTTTGGAAAATAGAGACATTTTTCAGAAAACCACTTCATTTCAACTTGTGATTGGCTGATAGGATAGTATTATTTTAATTTGTATATTTTTTACGCAACACAAGGTTATGTAGAAATTTAGAGTCAGATGCAGCATATGGACAATCAGTTATCCACCTATTTGCGACGGGATCAATTACATAGTTACGGAGGGGTAAACAAATCTGCATGACAACAGCTAGTTCTCTATTAGCCTGACACACGGCCAAGGTAGCTCTCAGCTGGATTCACGATAAAAGTTGTCAGTTGTCAATAGAGGTCAAGAGCATATATTTCTCCATCCGTAACTATGGAAATGATCACCCTGTAAACAGGTGTACATGACCCAACGTTATTATTGTTTTGAGTTTTATGGTGGATTACACTATTACATGATTTACACAAAACAAGACTGTGTTTTCCGATCTTCTAAAAATGCAAAATAATCATATTATTCTACAGCATTTATGTAAATCTATGAACATTTATGGCCATTGGTCATCTGCCCCTTATGGACCAACGGCTCAACTTGGTGTGTTTGAACTCTTTGATTCTCTGAAATGAGTTGATGAATTGACGACTTTGTGAAGTCCTCAGAGACTATTATGATTTAGGGCTGTACAAAAAAAACACCTTTGAATTGAACTGAATTGAATCATACGGTTCACATAGATCGCCTAAATTGTGGTTTTAACTCTTCTATTTACACAAAACAATGTCAAATTTTTGCAAACTTTCTAAACGACAAATCATAATTAGACCATGCAGAACTTTACAATTTCAGTAACTGTGCAATGATGAATTAATGAGC
Source organism: Knipowitschia caucasica (assembly GCA_964034765.1). NCBI lineage: Eukaryota > Metazoa > Chordata > Actinopteri > Gobiiformes > Gobiidae > Knipowitschia > Knipowitschia caucasica. The sequence continues at coordinate 5,459,654 of OZ035829.1, read as the reverse complement.
TGTATTTTGCTATTTTAACTCTGATATCATGTAAGTGGCTCCTAAACAGTCTCCAGGCCCTCTGCCAGTTCACATGTTCCCATCCCCCTTTATATGTCTCTATCTGTATGTCTCGTAGAGGTTGTTGTGTTGTTGAAATCTCAAGGACCAACGAGGACCACGCTGAAATACCGACAGTTATAACGAGCGGCAGTGTACGGGCAAAACGCGGCCTGACCTTCCCGTGCGCCAAGACACCCCCCCCTCACCCACCCTCACCCTGTCCGATCCACCCCTCTCTTATCCCATCCCCCATCCCACTTTTGTTGCGTTCAATAGTCTGCAGTTTGTGAGATGGGTTAGAGTGGTTGGTCTCATCTGAGAACACTGGCCTTGAGAGAAGAACTGAAAAGAGGACACCCCTACTCTCCTGTCCCCTCAAGGAGAGATGGGCCGTACCAAGTGCATAATGGGGAACGGGGGGGTCAAGCACAGCACAGACTATCAAACCTATTATTGGGGCAAATCTCTTCATTTCAGGGCTTTTAGCTGCGCTGGTTCCAGTTCATTTTTCTATGGGTAATTGGACCTCTTAACGCAGTGACATTATGACCTATGCTAGCACAGCCCTGCCATTGAAAATAAATCTATTATACAGTTTATGATGTCTAATTTTGCTATATTTATTTAAGACAGAAATCGGTCTCTCTTTAATGTTGGTGTTGTTTGCTTCATTTTTCATTTTCTCTCTGTTAATTTTATAAAATGTCACTCGCCCTTTACCCTCTTACTGATGTTTATTTTGTAAAAAAGCTATATATTAAGAATATTGTAATATAGTTTTTGAAAGCTGAAAAGAATATCAGTTTTGTTGTCTATTTCTTTTTTAAGAGAATGTATCATCATCTGGTGACTGTTAAATAAATCAAATGAAACAATAACATGTCGGAGACTTTCTTCAAAAAAATAATAAACTTGATACTTGATAAAAAGTCCTCATTCCACATACAAGCTTTGGCCATTACATTTGAGAGTCGAGACACAGATATTTATTCAACTTAGTGTCTTTAATTGGATTTCAACAATATGGACATTATTTACGATTTACCTCACTTCATAAACTAATATAATACTCACTACGACAGTTAACGTGTGGCAAAACTGAGCATAACTGCTACAATGATATCCTGCTGTACCTCTCTGTATTTCCATCCATCCATCCATTTTCTTCCGCTTCATCCGTTGCCGGGTTGCTGGGACAGCAGTCTAAGCAGAGACCGTTAGACCCAGACTTCCCTATCCACACATCCCAATCCCTATCCTCTGTGTTTCAATTTACATTTGAGCTTTTGTCAGCCAAAATTAAATCCATCACACATAATAGTGTAGGGATTTCAGTTCATAAACTTCTAATTGTGACCAACTTAAAAGCAACTAAACTAAACTAAAAATATAATGTTTTTGCTCCATTTTTTATAGGTTCAACCTGAAAAAATACAGGACTCTCTCCATATATATATATGTGTGTGTGTGTGTGTGTGCGTACGCACGTGTGAACGTGTGCTTTTATGTCTCTGTGTGTGCGCATGCATCTGTGTGTGCGTATTTAAGCAAGGTTATATTTCTAGAGGGCATATTTGTAATTTGTGAAGAAAGTCATAAAAGGCAATGATCCAATAAATGTATTGGATTGCACACAGTAACAAATACTACACAAAATACATTTTAGGTCATGTATTCAGTATTCTGTAACGGGATACAAAGTATTCTACTCAACACTGAATACAGGTGCCTTCAGCTGACCATGATAAGAAACCATGTTCAGTATCAGGTGTGACATCACTTGCCTCATGCAGTGCAACACATCTCCTTCACACAGGTGTCTGTTGGTCGTGGTCTGGGGAATGTTGGTCCAATCCTCTTCATTGACTGAACGATGTTGTGGATATTTGCAGGAACTGGAACACAGCAATCGTCTACCGCAATCCAGAGCATCCCAAACATGCTCAAAGTGTGACATGTGTGGTCAGTTCTGCAGGCGACACCAGGTACAGTGTGTCCAGGTGACGTGGTCGACCCGGTTTCACTGTTCAGAGCAGATGGCCGACAGTGCGTGTGATGTCGTGTGGGCGATAAGCTGACGTCAACATTGTGGATGGAGTGGCTCACGGCAGCGATGCAGTGATGGGATGAGCACTCATACATTATGGACATTAGCGCAGGTGCAGTACATTGATGACATTTTGAATGCACAGATACGATCCTGAGGCCCATCTTGGTGCCATTCATCCACAACCATCACCTCATGTTGCAGGACGAAAAGGCTCGACTGCACAGCATGTTTGTACACGCTACAGCTGATATCATCCCAGTTCCTGCACAGCCATGCTCTGGATCGATCGATACAACAGTGTGTTCCAATTTTTGTTAATATCCAGCAACTTTGCACAGTCATCGAAGAGGAATGGACTAACATTACAGGCCACAATGGACAACCTGATTATCTCTGTGAAGGGGATGAGTTGCACTGTGTGAGGCAAAGGGTAACACACCTGATACGGACTGGTTTTCTGTCTTAGCCAGGCCTTAGCCATCCTTAAACTCCGTAATTATTTCCTACATGTACGTCTGGGTCTGATCTTAGTGGCTGTGGTTACCTTGGTTGAATCCCCTCCAACCAATCAGTGAGCGGAGGAGGCGGCTGCTGTAGGTAGCTGTAGGTGACGTCAAAAGTATGAGCTGAATATACAGGTTAAAGTTTGGCGGCAAATGTGATAGTAAAGTAATCCGTTCTGGTTCGGCTCCAAATCCTCCAGCAAGAGGACTGTTTAGCAAATTTCAATGCTGAAAAGATGTTGTGGCTCTGCTGCACAAGGGCTGTGTTAGAGAGCTAATGCTAGGCTAAATGCTAATGCTAGGCTAAATGCTAAATGCTGCACTCACTGGGATGCACTACATACGTCACAACAAACTCAGATCCAATCTTTTAAATCTGCAAAAGGAGTTTACCCCTCCCACCTGTTAATGGAGCTCAGTGGAGCAAATCCAATCCTTTGTACGAAATTAAATGAGTGTGATGGTATGGTAAGACCAGGCTATGTCTGAAAAAATTAAAAAATGGACATAGAGTGACCGTTTATTGTGGTCTGCCAAAGTCACACCCCTGCAGTAATAAAACTGGCGATCAGTATGCCACACCAGTGAGATCCAAAGTGCTAATTGATTGAAAATGAGGCTAACATCTGATAGAGATAAGCATATAGAGCCAAGCAATTTTCCACTTTGTAATTTCCTGTTACTTACAATGGCAATAAAAATAATTCTAGTTCTAATATTCAGAATTGTATATTATAGGTTGAACCCATGAAAAAACTACCAAACAACAAAAGCCCTGAAGTCATATTTTTGTTCAGTTTATGTACATAATGGGTAAGATAAGATAAGATAAGTTAAGAATTCCTTTATTCGTCCCACAGTGGGGAAATTTCGATGTTGCATCGCACATATAGGACAGTAGTAAGAGCACACACAATATATACACTATATACAAATAAGTAGTAGCTCTGTTTCTTAGCTAACATAACTAGCTGTAGATGCTGAAAATGCTTCAATACCAGTCAAAATATATATATGTAGTAGTGCAGTTATATACTGTACAGTTAAATAGTGCAGGATAAAAAGTATATAGTTAAAGTGACATTAGGTAAAGTGACATTGTTCTGTGACATCCTGAAGTTGCAGTATTGCACATTGCACATGATTTAAGAATTTACTTAATTACAGATGAATGAAATTTACAGGCTCAGCCGTTCTTATTGTACAGTCTGACAAGATCAACTACATTTTGACAATTGTAATGACACATGAATTACATGAGAGCTGGTTTGATCCTCACCCTTTGTCTGCCAATAACACACACACAGTTTGGCCGAAACATACCTGCACTTTCTCAACACGACATTTGAGGATAGCAGGCGTTTTCTCCCTGACTCCTGAGATGAATGGAGGTGCAGTGACTGTTAATTGACTTCCTCACAGCCACAGTCGTTCATTTTTAATACGCATTTAATTCACACATGCGGACAGGCTTCTCTTGGGAGCCATGTCTGACCAGCGCACGGAGCAGGCGGCGGCGGCGGCATCTACGTGGGAGGGAAGGGGAATGAGGCGGATGAAAAATGGCGAGATGGAAAAATGTACTTTCACCTAAGTCGAGAGGCATCAATTGTGGCGCGGACGGGAGAGAGGGGGGGGGCTGGGGGTGCGTGTGTGTGTGTGTGTGTGTGTGTGTGTGTGTGTGTGTGTGTGTGTGTGTGTGTGTGTGTGTGTGTGTGTGTGTGTGTGCGTGCAGGGGGTGGGGTGGGGTGCTTCTGACAGACATGGACAACACATGCAGTGCACAGACAGCCAGACACTTGGCAGCATTGGAGTAATAGCTGTGTATGCTGCATATACAAACCCGGTGTCAGAAACCTTGGGAATGAAATATGGAAGAAGAGTGAGTGAACGCTGTGGTTTAAAATTGATCTTATATATTATTAAGGATAACTAGAGCTGTGCCGAAAATGGAAACAAAAAGATCGGTAAAAGGTTGCAATCTCAAATTTGGGAGACAAGGGAGACATGAATCATAACATTTATGGACATGTATCAACACTTATGGACATTGGTTATCTGCCCCTTATGAACCAATACCAATGTATTTTCTATTTTATTTACGTGTTTGATTCTCTGACACGTGTTTTGGCGAATTCAACAGTTTTGTAAAGTCCTCTGAGATAAATACTTTTGTGATTTAGGGCAATACAAGTATACATTGATTTAAATTGAAAAACACTAATCCAGTGAGAAGAGACAGCATGAGTTTTTTCGCTCAATCACTCATGTGTCCTTGGTTTTATTGGCTTTAATAGTATGCAGTTATTTAAGTTGGCGACAAAGGTATCGCTTTTATCCATGGATCTATTATAATAACTGGATAGGGTATTACAGCTTGGAGATGAATAACTCATGTGCTCGGGGGATTATCGCGGTACTGCAGACTAGACCAGACTAAACTCACGTGGGCTACCCAGAAATTTTCCCCATAGAACTCAATGTAAATTAAAACAGCGCAACCTCAGCTGACAGAGAACCTGACAGACAACCCACAGCTTTCATAAAGGTCGGATTTTGTGGGGATTTTCGTGTCCCTTGTCATCCTGAACTTTTTTTCTTCTTAAATCCTTCGGTTTTCTTTAAATCCACACTTTAGTGCCACAAACTCGGCTCGTCTGGCTCTCGCTCTTACTCCCGCTCTGATGAACTGCTCTAATTGGCGTGAGACCCGGTGTGAGACCCACACACGCGTGTTTGGCGCAACGCATTATGGGAGATCATCCACTGCGCAGAACCGGGAGGACCAGACAATGCCCAAATACAGGCGAGCTTCCCATAGATCTATAGTATTTAATAGCATCACATTGTAAATCTATATTGGCCAGTATAGGGCAACCATTTTGATTCTTTTCTCCCAGATCTCCCAGCAATACTTTTAACATTAATATTGGGCTTTTCTTCCAAGACACACAAATTGTTATGTTGAATAGGTGCGTAGTTCCTTAGCGGACTTCGCTAGTGGGATATCACGTGACCCCCAGGTCACAGACGCCAGAGAGATCAACAAAAAATGCTCCAATCACTAGCGACCCTCCTCCATAGCCGCGCCCCCTCTTGAACTCTGCCAAGCCGGGCTGGCCTGATGGGCTCGTAGCTAAGGGACTACGCACCTATTCGTAGAATTAAGTTACATTAGGTAACTATTAATTCTACGTCATGGTGTTACGTCCCTTAGCGGACTTCGCTAGTGGGACACAACGCGGAAGCCGTAGGAACATGTACTCCCAGCAGGCCAGCGAAGAGTGATTGGAGCTCCGCCCGAGCAAGACCCTCACAGTGTGAGAGGACTCAGGGCAGAAGAAGCAATTGCGTGTTACAGGGCCACTCCTCCCAAGGATACCCCCAAGTAACACAGACCGAAGGTCACCCGTAGTCGCAGGACGCCTCTCCCAAGAGCTCCTGACGTGGACGTGGACTACCTGACTGACCAAAAGCACACACATACCGCACCTGCAGGACGCCTCTCCCAAGAGCTCCTGAACCAGGGCGGAAAGTCAACCGTAGGCCCCCTAAGAGGAGGAACCTCACGGTTTCAACTCAGTCCGCTGAATGGGCCACCGACCGGTCCGACACATCCAAAAGATAAGACCGGACGAAAGAAGAGGACGACGCCCAAGAAGCCGCACGGCACACGTCCTCGACCGACGCCCCCCTGAGAAGGGCCGTAGAGGCCGCCACCCCACGCGTGGAATGCAACCTGAAGCCCACCGGGGGGGCCAGACCCTGAGCCTGATACGCCCGCCGCACAGCCGTGGCGACCCAGTGCGCCAGCCGCTGAGCCGACAGCGGGGCGCCCCTGTTCTTGGGGCCCAGACACACAAACAGCTGATCAACCAACCTGAATGAAGACGTCATGGCCAGGTAATGCCTAAGCATTCTGACAGGACACAGAAGGTGCCGCCGCTCCTCCTCGGGGAGGCATGCGGCGGCGGATGGAATGCCCTAATCCTGATCACTCTCGACCTGAAGGCCGACGTGATGACCTTAGGGAGAAAAGCCGGATTGGGCCACAACTCCACCAGGCCGTCGCCCTCTCCAAAGGACAGGCAAGACGCATGGACGGAGAGCGCACACAAGTCGCCCGCCCTCTTAGCAGACGCCAACGCCAGCAAGAGGGCAGTCTTAAAAGCAACACACTCGGGACTCGCCTCCGCCGCCGGTTCAAAAGGCGGGCCCGACAGACCCCTAAGGACCACCCTGAGGTCCCAAACCGGGGGCGTTCTCTGAAGCGGAGGCCTCCTCCTGCACGCCCCCCGCAGAAAACGTTTAACCAACGGATGAGAGCGGGCTGTGAACCCCCCGAATCCGTCATGACCCGAGGTAATGGCTGCCGCGAACACAGCCAAGGTGGCGACAGCCCTCCCCTTGTCAAAAAGTTCCTGTAGGAATCCCAGGACTCCCTCCAGCGGGCAACGCCTGGGATCCCAGGAGCGAGAACCGCACCAGTCGCTGAAGAGCCTCCATCTTGTGGCATAGGCCCTCACAGTGGACGGCGCCGTCGCCCCCTGAATAGTCTCCACCACCGCCGGGGGAAGACCCAGGTCTACGAGGTTCCGCCTCTCAGCCTCCAAACCCAGAGCCTGCGGCCGATTATCGGGCGTGAAAACAGGGGCCCCCCCCCCTGGACTAGAGCCCCCGGCTCGTCCGGGAGGGCCCAGGGCTCCATCACCGCCATGCCCCTCAGGAAGGGGAACCACCGGGCATGTAGATTGTCCGGAGCCACCAGGATCACCGACATCCTCTCCTGTTCGATCCTCCACAGCAGGACCGGCAGGAGACGTACTGGTGGAAAGGCTTACAGCAGGCCCTCTGGCCAGGGGTAGTGAGCCATGGCGTACACGCCTAAGGGCGGCTCGTCCGCGGCCCTTAAGGCGAACCAGGGCGGGCACTGTGCGTTCTCTGCACTGGCGAAAAGGTCGACCGCTGGACGACCGAACCTCCGCCAGACCTCCGCAGCTACCTGTGGGGCCAGCTGAGGAGCAAAGTGCAGCAGTACCCTGTGTACTGCCTCCATCTCCAGAAGGTTGATGTGGCGGGCTGAGTCCGACCAGCAGCCTCCTACAGAGCTCTGGCCGAGGACCCCGCCCCAACCCTCGAGTGACGCGTCCCTGAACACCTCCACGTGAGACACGGCGCAGGCCAGAGTTACTCCGTCCCGCAATAGACCCGGAGTGAGCCAAAACCTGATGTCCGATGCTGCCACTTGGGGAACCCAGATAAGCCTCCCCCCGTCCCGGGAGGGGTGAAGCTTGAGGCGTGAGAACCACCTCTGAAAATTCCTCATGTGGAGAAGGCCTAGCCGCACCACAGCATGAGCCGCCGCCATCATCCCCAGCAGGGACCTGAGGCGCCGAGCGGGTACCCTGGGGCCCGCCAGAACCTCCCTGGCCAGACGGGTAATGTTCCTCCATCTGTCCTTGGACAATGCAGCACGGAATGTCACAGAGTCTAGCTGCAGGCCGAGATAGATCATGCGCTGAGCCGGATGCAGCCTGCTTTTCTCCCTGTTCACCACAAAGCCCAGGCGCTGTATGTGGGACAGGACCCAGTGCGTGTGACTCACGGCCACTTCCCTGGATGAGGCCAGTATTAACCAATCGTCTATGTAGTTCACCGTTTTTACATACTGACATATGTTCTTACCTTACCTTAGACTAGTTAATATGTACCTGTCTGGTCTTAGTCCGTGCGCTCTGTCATGCAAACGGAGCAAAAACGGGAGCACAAACGCAGCCTCCTCTGTATACTGTATAGTACCCAAAAGGTAGCTCCCGCTAGAAGCTACCAAACTCTTCCAAGTGTTCCCTATTAAATGTATATAGTTACGTGACATGTTACACTGCAAAGTATAGTAACACAGAAATGTAACTGTCGATTTTCTCAGCGGATAAAACGGGTACTATATTGTGAGGCGTAGTAATCTGAGGAGCGCTACGTCCGCGCACTAACTTCTCTCCGGAGACTTCTCTCTCGCTCACTTCCGTCAATAGAAGTAGCGTGACTTGTAGTACGGAGAGAAGTTAGTGCGCGGACGTAGCGCTCCTCAGATTACTACGCCTCACAATATAGTACCCGTTTTATCCGCTGAGAAAATCGACAGTTACATTTCTGTGTTACTATACTTTGCAGTGTAACACGTCACGTAACTATATACATTTAATAGGGAACACTTGGGAGAGTTTGGTAGCTTCTAGCGGGAGCTACCTTTTGGGTACTATACAGTATACAGAGGAGGCTGCGTTTGTGCTCCCGTTTTTGCTCCGTTTGCATGACAGAGCGCACGGACTAAGACCAGACAGGTACATATTAACTAGTCTAAGGTAAGGTAAGAACATATGTCAGTATGTAAAAACGGTGAACTATTCCTTTAATATTCTTACCCCTGCGCGTCTGAGCGGCTCCAGTGCCGCCTCCACGCACTTTGAGAAGGTCCGAGGCGCGAGCGCGTAGCCGAAGGAGAGACGGCAGTACTCGTAACTCCTCTCTCCCACTGCGAAGCGCAGGAACCTCCTGTGTTCCGGAACTATCGGCACGTGAAAGTAAGCGTCTGTCAGGTCTATGGAGGACATCCAATCTCCCTGCCTGACACACTCGAGGAGCTGTTTTGTGGACAGCATCCGAAGCTGCCGTTTGGAAATGCACTCGTTCAGAACGCGCAAATCCAAAATGGGACGCACCCCGCCTGACTTCTTTGGCACCAAGAAGTAAGGGGAGTACAGCCCCCTGGTGGCGTCCTGTGGGTCTACCTCCACTGCTGCGCCTCGACTCAGCAGAGAGGAGACCTCCGCTTGTAGTGCCACTAATGATCACCGTACCTGAGAGCGTGCTGCCCGTACGCCTCGGAATGGTGGTGGCTTTCGGGAGAATTGCAGTGCGTAACCCCTGCGCAATGTCTTCTCCAGCCACGGATCCGTCAGTAAGCCCTACTCCCTCCAGATGCTGTAGAAGTCTGTGAGGGGCGGAACGGGAGCTGGAACACGAGACGTCACAGCCCCGCCCTCTCCTGGTGTTCCTAGCAGGGAGAGGGGGTGGACGAAAGGGCAGGGGGGCCCCCTGCGTCATACCGTATGCGCCGGGGGCGGTCACGTGTCCTGCAGGCCCGACGTCATAAGTACGGGTCTGCTCATACCACGTGACTCGAATGCTGCGCCCCCCCCTGGCTCTTGCCTCATGGAGGGGGGGGTGAGCCCCTGGAGTGGGAAACCCCGTGTTAGCCTTGTAGCTCAGAGGGGCTAGCACGCGTTCGGCCGAAGCACACACATCACTACTCACCAGATCCCTCCGCCTGACCTCTCTCTGGGAGGGCATAGCATGGATCAGAGGACCGGAGCTCGTAGCTCGCGTAGCGCACTGCACACCCTGCTCTGGGGGCTGCAGGCCTAGCGAAGCAACGTTATGTGCCCGGGAAGTAACACAATCAGATTGCACATTAGACATGTTACGTACCCCCAAATGAGACTCAGACAACGAGTATGCCGGTCGGCCTTTATTGAAAGAATTCTTGCCACCCCAACCTCCTCTACCATAGGGAGGCCGGCGGTGGGTGCGTTGCTCCCGCGAGCCACCCGTGGGTCTGTCTGGACCCGGGGGCCTCGTCGAGGGGGGACGATGGACCACAGAGCGCGGATACGGGTCAGGACGCCTCCCGGGCGAACGCTCTCTGCCTCTGTCCCGGCTCCATGATGGTGGGCGGGCCTTGCGCCTCGGTGCGGGGCTTTCCTAGCCGAGTCGTTGGCTGCAGACTCCAGTCTCGCCACCAGGGCCTGCATGTCCGGGCCAAAGAGGGACGTCTGGGAGACGGGCAGGTCCAGCAGCTGCCTCTTCTCCGCCTCCCTGATATTAGCCAGCCCAAGCCAAAGGTGCCTGGCCCCGACTTGGGCTGCTGCCATGGAGCGGCCGCCATCCACGGCTAGCGCCTGGCACATGCGCAGGATCGCCGCCGAGGTGGTCCTCGCCTGCGATAGGAGGTCTCCACTGAGCGCCTGGCCAGAAGAGAGCGACCGATACAGGGCCCCCGTGATGAATGCCATGTTGTTTGCCAATGCGACGACCTGTGCCGCATTGGCATAAAATCTATACAGCATAGCCAAAGACATCCTGTCCCGCTCGGAAGGAGAGGTCTGGTGCCGGGCCACACGGATGCGGAGGGCTGCAGGGCCATGCGGACTAAATCCTCGGTGTCCGGGACACCACCGGTCCAGGACCAGTCCTGCACGCTGCAATACATGCCGTACCCCAGAGCAGGCCTCTTGGCTGCTAGGGGCTTTGGCCACTCACGTGTTGCGTAATGGATGATCGGGTCCATCCGCGGGCACAACGTGGGTTGTATCCTCCTCCTCCCTCGAGAGGTGGCGCCCACAGAGGTGAAGTCCTCCACCCTCTGGATTGGCTGCGATGGCAGAGGAGCATCCATGATGGCCGCCGCGGAAGAGTAGAGCCCAGGCATGTGGTCCAGAGGAAAGCGGTCCGGCTCCGGGTTCGAAACCACCTCGTCCAGGGTGAGGAGAGAGCCGATCTCCGAATCCTCTTCGTCCTCGCAGTCACCCCATTCCGCGGGCAGGGGCGGAAGGTCGAGTGGGGCCCAGTCAATCTCAGACTCCTCGTTCTGAGAGGAGTCCGGACGGGGCGCTGCAGCGGCGAGGAACGCACGCCTGCGTTCGCTCTTCTCCCTGGGGAGAGCGAGACACGAGGCGCAGCTAGCGCTCAACACCGCATGGCCCGGGCCCAGGCACATGAAGCAGCTGGCATGCTGGTCCGTGCGCTGGAGCCTGACTCGACACGCCGAGCAACGACGACGTCCGACGCCGGAGGGCGAAGGGGAACTCGGACGAACAACGGAAGACATCTCTCAGAATGAAGTGAGTACTGTGGTAGATCTCAATCGGCGCTAGAGTGAAAGAGGGGGAGCGGCTATGGAGCAGGGGCCTTTATAGAGGAGGGTCGCTAGTGATTGGAGCATTTTTTGTTGATCTCTCTGGCGTCTGTGACCTGGGGGTCACGTGATATCCCACTAGAGAAGTCCGCTAAGGGACGTAGCACCATGACGTAGAATTACGATTATTTGGGATTTTGATAAAAAAAAAAAAAAAGGGTCAGGAGTAAACTTTGAGGATAAGGGTTTCTGGGAATTTGGAATAGTCTTTCTAGAAATGTCATAAACGTTTGCACAACATTGAATAGTAATAATAATAATTCCTTTTTTCCTTATATTCACATTCCCACAAAACCTCAGAGAACATTGGAACGTCATTCTTTCTGCATTTCATATTGTGTCCAGTATTCTAAATGGTTTTGTGTTTTATTTCTGGGAGATCTGGGGGAAATGAATCTAAATGGTTTCCCTGTACTGGAAAACTGGCACCCCTTATGGAGTATTGTATTTTTAAGGTTTTGGGGATTTTTTTATTGTTTTTTTTCTGAAACGTGCAACACACATTTTTTTTATTTGCATAATAGATAGTAAGTAAGTAATTAAGTAAGTAAGTAATATTTATTTCTTGATTATATAGCACATTTTTACAGAAGCTTTACAATGTTCAGATCATGTAACCATTTCATGTAACCACTCTCGCCTCTCAGCAAGAAGGTCCTGGGTTCGAATCCCGGTTGGACCAGGGCCTTTCTGAGTGGAGTTTGCATGTTCTCTCCGTGTCTGCGTAGGTTTCTTCCGGGTGCTCCGGTTTCCCCTACCACTAAAAATATGTACAATAGGTCTGGCATGTGCCTCCTGTACTGGCACCCCTGCTCCCAAAAAAAAAAAAAATAACAATTGTAAACCGCTTTGAGACTCCGATGTGCAGTGAAAAGGCGGTATATAAATAAAGATTACTTACTTACTTACTTACTTACTTGTTTTCTAAAGTAAAACCAATTATTTCCAGAGCATTGCAGACAAAATATCTCTCCTTTTTTTTTTTACACCGACTTTTTGTGTGTGTGTCTCCGGTCCGCATGTGTGTGTTCTCTTGTTGTGGCCTGTTGAGTGCCATATAGGTTTGGCCACAGCTGTCCCGGTCCCATCGGAGGCGTTTTCACAGGAGGAGTGTGCAACATTACCACGCCATGCTGCCAGACCCCAGGGGACCCTCGCCTCTCTGCTGCACACACACACACCCATATAGAAGCGCATCACACATATTCACACAATACTAAAATAACACAAATTCACACGTTTACACAAAGAAAGAGCAGAAGTAACGTGGTGGGTGCAGCTCTGTAGGCATGTATAGAGTGAGCAGACATTTCTCACTTAGATGTACAGTTTTAATTGACTCCACTTGGCAAAGGCACTCTGTGGGGAAAGAAGTGAAGAGCAGAAGGGAGGAGGCAGATATAGGTGTGGTGGGAGTGAGAGAAGCACGGCTATATCTCCCGCTAAAGAAATAACGCAGAGAGAAAAACATGTTTTTGTTATATTCGTACAGGCCAATGAGCTAATCGACCTGGCACAAGTCGTCCACAGCACTGCACTGGTTTTGGGATCAGGATGAAGAATTAAGAAGAAGTTTTGAATTGTTTCTGCCGACAATAACATAGCGTTCTATTGTAAAATACTTAAAACTTACGTGGCGCTTTTCACCCAAAATACTTAATATGTCATTATGCATTCACTCATACTCTGTGGTGGTAAATGAGGCGACATAAACCATACATGCCATAAAATCCTTTGACCACCACTAATCATCCAACAGACTAGTTAGTAAGTTAGTATGAGTTAAGTGCAGCCAAACCAGTTTTTTTCCAGAGGTCTCCCATCACAGCACAAATCAGGCTCTCACATTCTTGACATAAAGAAGCTATACCCGATTTTTTTTTTGAAGTACTACTTTTTGAAGTAGTTTATAAAAATGCTTTTTACTACATACAAGTTGAATCATAATACATAATTTAATTGAAAACTTGAGGTCATTGATTCCACTGTGTATGAAATTCAGGCAGTGAAAAGTGCTGAGTAGAGTCTGAGCGGGCCGCTCATTCTCCTCTCACAGAACGAGCAGTGAACAGCCTGCGTCCTCTAGCCTCTACAGCCTGCGTCCTCTAGCCTCTACAGCCTGCGTCCTCTAGCCTCTACAGCCTGTGTCCTCTAGCCTCTACAGCCTGCGTCCTCTAGTCTCTACAGCCTGCGTCCTCTAGTCTCTACAGCCTGTGTCCTCTAGTCTCTACAGCCTGTGTCCTCTAGTCTCTACAGCCTGCGTCCTCTAGCCTCTACAGCCTGCGTCCTCTAGCCTCTACAGCCTGTGTCCTCTAGTCTCTACAGCCTGTGTCCTCTAGCCTCTACAGCCTGCGTCCTCTAGTCTCTACAGCCTGTGTCCTCTAGTCTCTACAGCCTGTGTCCTCTAGTCTCTACAGCCTGTGTCCTCTAGCCTCTACAGCCTGTGTCCTCTAGTCTCTACAGCCTGTGTCCTCTAGTCTCTACAGCCTGTGTCCTCTAGTCTCTACAGCCTGTGTCCTCTAGTCTCTACAGCCTGTGTCCTCTAGCCTCTACAGCCTGCGTCCTCTAGTCTCTACAGCCTGTGTCCTCTAGTCTCTACAGCCTGTGTCCTCTAGCCTCTACAGCCTGCGTCCTCTAGCCTCTACAGCCTGTGTCCTCTAGTCTCTACAGCCTGCGTCCTCTAGCCTCTACAGCCTGTGTCCTCTAGCCTCTACAGCCTGCGTCCTCTAGTCTCTACAGCCTGTGTCCTCTAGTCTCTACAGCCTGTGTCCTCTAGTCTCTACAGCCTGTGTCCTCTAGTCTCTACAGCCTGTGTCCTCTAGCCTCTACAGCCTGTGTCCTCTAGTCTCTACAGCCTGTGTCCTCTAGTCTCTACAGCCTGCGTCCTCTAGTCTCTACAGCCTGTGTCCTCTAGTCTCTACAGCTTGTGTCCTCTAGTCTCTACAGCCTGCGTCCTCTAGCCTCTACAGCCTGTGTCCTCTAGTCTCTACAGCCTGTGTCCTCTAGTCTCTACAGCGCTGCTTAACACTAGGGCTTCGACTTCAAAATTCGAATATAATTCTAAAATAAAAAAAATATATATATTCAAACAAATATTAGACAGCCCTTATAATTCGAAATGTATTTAATGACTGCAAATAAAATAGTTAGCTCCCAAAGGTTTCACCGGGACGTGCTAGGCAGGTAACAGCTAAGCTAGCTAGCTGCTTCATGGTAACTTCCGGGATTTTCGCGATCGCTTTTTGTCACTTTAAAACAGTATTTTTGTCATGAAAACGTTGACAGCAAATTCTGAAATCATCCGTGCATGTGTGTTAAGGATGTATATGTATACAGTATTGTCCGATTAACGTTTAATGGTGTTGATTGATTGATATGTATTTGTTTTTGAGCGTGGCTAGCTCCGCTAGCTTCTCTACACAGATAAGTGTGCAGAGAAACTGATCGGAAAAAATGATCGGAAGAATTGCATTCAAGTCAATGGAGTGTTCTACTGCTGCTGTGAGGAGCTGTATAATAATTTATAATTAATATAATATTAATATAATCAGTGCAGCACTGAGACTGCTGCACTGAGACTGCTGCACTGAGACTGCTGCACTGAGACTGTGGCACTCAAGCTAAAGGAAAACGCTGTAAACTGATCAATATGCCGAAATCAGGAAAAGCGGAGACGAGGCAGCAGGCAGAGGCGGCGGAGGAAGAATTGGTTAGCCTTAGCCGAGTGTGTGAGCTACTGGAGCACCAGAAGGATACATTCAAAGAACTACTGCACCAGCAACAAGAAAACTTTAAAGGATTTATCAAAATAATCATGGAATCAACAAACACTCGCATGGACACAATAACTAAGGATATTCAAGAACTCAAAACAAGCCTGCAATATACGCAAGGGGAAGTGGACAGTCTCAAGGAAGCACACACAAAACTTACCGAACACAATAAAACACAGCAAACGGAGTTTTACAAACTATGTGACAGTCTGCTAATATTCA
The DNA here is from genome assembly GCA_964034765.1 of Knipowitschia caucasica. Classification (NCBI taxonomy): domain Eukaryota; kingdom Metazoa; phylum Chordata; class Actinopteri; order Gobiiformes; family Gobiidae; genus Knipowitschia; species Knipowitschia caucasica. The sequence continues at coordinate 5,444,090 of OZ035829.1, read as the reverse complement.
CGGACAAAATGGAATACCTGGAGGGGCAGAGCCGCCGGAACAATCTGGTGTTTGAGGGGGTGTTGGAGTCTCAGGGGGAGTCCTGGGCCGACGCGGAGGCGAAAGTCAAAAAGATCCTGACTGAGAAGCTCCAGCTGCCGCCGACCGTGGAGCTGGAGCGGGTACACCGCGTCGGGAGACCTGACGGGGAGAGATCACGACCTCGACCCATTGTGGCGAAGCTACTTCGCTGGAAGGACCGGGACACTATCCTACACCGCGCGAAACAACTTAAAGGAACGAACATATACATCAATGAGGACTACACAGATGCAGTGAAAAGGAAAAGAAAAGAACTGATGCCAGAGTTGCGAGCCGCGAGGGAACGGGGGGAAATAGCATTTTTAAGATACGACAAACTGATAGTTCACCCGCGCACCACCAGCACACCGAACCAAGGCAGATAAACAGGACATTCAGCATAACCCCGGTATGCTCGCACTTTTTTCCTCATGGCCACTAACACATCACACACAACAGGACATTTTGCTTTGGATCATTCACTCAGGACGATCATAGAAACATTAGACTTGGACTACACTTTCGCCCAATACGAAACACAGAACACTGATATAGACATCGACCCGGACACGAACTTTTTTACAGGACCCAACAACAACTGTCAATATTACACTGAACACCGCTTCAACAGTCAAATCATCAACAATAACGCATTCTCCATCATCCATTTCAATAGTAGAAGCCTATATGCTAACTTCAATCACATCAAACAGTATTTAAGTCATTTTACAAAACCATTTACAATCATCTTATTAACTGAAACATGGATTCACAAGGACAGGGAAACAGAATTTTACATAGAGGGGTATGATTTCATCAGTAAAAACAGATTAAATTAAAGCCGCAAGCGGCATCTAACGGCCCTCGCCGCACCGCGCAAAGGAGGTGGCGCTGACGCGCCATTTTTTTGCCCCCCCGATGGGAGCGACACTGTGTGTTTTGAATTACTATGATCAGTGATTGTGTGTGTCTTTGAAAAGGTAAACCTCATTCTCCCCATGTAATACTTGGATAAGTCTGTAGGGGGCGCTATTGCTGCAATTTCATGATTCACACTTTCAGTTAACTCAAACCCAAGAGTTGAACAGTCAATTCAAATTTTGTGCAAATCGGACTTTGTATGTGCAAATGGAGGCATTTAATGTTTAAAAATAGCGCCCCCTGCAATTTAATTTTTTTAATGTTATACCAAAGAACACCAAAATAATACACTTTATGCCTGAAAAAAACTTCTGGCAAAGTTTGGTGATTTTTTATGTTTGTTATGTGGGTCAAATATGAGATCAAACAACATAAAACCTAAATACCTGTATCCCCATGTAAACCTTTACTCAGCCTGCAGGGGGCGCTAATCGGCAAATGTCATTGTTCAAACTGTCATGTGACCTAGGCCCAGGAGTTGAACAACCGAGTCAAGTTTAGTGCAAATCAGAGTTTGTGTATGTGCAAACAGGAGCACATATAATCTGTGAGTGTGTCCACACACAGTCTCCATTGGATAACATGAGATTTTCACACCTCTCTATGAAAATAACCACACTTTGGGAGTCTGTCACCTTCAGACCGTTTGACTAATTCAAACTCTATATGCAACTATTGATGGTCCATGTGTTGAGACGATGTGGAGCGATTTTCAGACAAATTAGGGAAACGGCCGCGGCTGGTTTGATGTTTGAGCAAGGTGTACTTTTCGGAGATTTAACGATTTTCTCATAGACACAGACAGGGGAGTGTTGGTCGTCGCCACGGCAACAGGGTAAAAAATAATCATATGTTGTCATTGACTTTTTGAATCCAGATGACGAAACAGAATTATGTGCAAAATTTCAAACATTTTGATAAAACTACATTTTATTAGGCCCATGTAAAACTTTGACATAGTCTGTAGGGGGCGCTAATGAGTCAATTTCAATATTTCAACTTTCAAATGACCTAGACCCTGGAGCTGAACAATGGATTAAAATTTTGTGCAAATCTGACTATTTTTGAGCAAATGGGAGCAAATTTGCTTTTGTCAAAAATTGGGAAAAAAATGTCACATTTTGCCGCTCCGCTGCTCGGACAACGTTTAACTGATCCACATTCTATATTCAATAATAGATGGGACATGGGTTTAGACCATGTGGAGCGATTTTGAGACAAATCTGTGAAACGGCCGAGGAGGAGATAATTTCCAGCCGACATGTGTGAAAAAGATCAATTTTCATTTTTCCATTTTCCAATTAAATGAATAAGCTTCCTGTTTGTCAGGGGGCGGAGCCATAATAACTTTTTTTTCATGCCTTGACCTGAGGAACATGTGTACCGAATTTTGTGGCTCTACGACAAACTTGACCTCCGACCCCCTCCCATAGGCGCAATGTAAACTGACTTTTGTAGGGGGCGCTGTTCTGGTATTTTTTTAGTCCCATAAAAATAAACACCAAAAAAATTAATTTTTCGCCGGTTCTGAATTTTGGGCAAAATTTCACAACTTTTCATCAATGTTCAGGGGGTCAAATTAAGGTTCAAAGTGCAGAAGAAAAAAGAAATAAATAAATTAAAGCCGCAAGCGGCATCTAACGGCCCTCGCCGCACCGCGCAAAGGAGGTGGCGCTGACGCGCCATTTTCCTACCCCCCTGACGGGAGCGACACTGTGTAATTTTGGGGAAAAAATGTATGTTGTACATAAGCAACGCCAAAAAAACCCTCACATTTAGCCGCACCGCTGCTCAAACAACGTTTGCACTGATCAAAAATCCTGAACGTCATTTGAAGGTAAAAGTGTTAGATGTGTTTGTGTAACAATTTTGAGGCCAATCATTGGGGAAACGCCGAGGAGGAGTCGCTGTCCAACCAACGTGGTATGAAGATAGATTGGATTCTTTTTTCCATTTTGCAGTGAAATTTATTGGGCTCCCTGTTTGTCAAGGGATAGCCATAATACATTTTTTTTCCATGTCTTGACATACCGGGAATAGGTGGACCAAATTACATGTTCTAACGAAAATTTTTGACCTCGAACCCCTCCCATAGGCATTTATTTAAATTGGCTTTTGTAGTGCGCTATAGAGCCACTTTGCAAAATGTAAACTTTCAAATGACCTAGACCAAGAGTTGAACCATGAGATTCAAGTTTTTTCGGCGCAAATCAGACTTTTTTGTGCAAACGGAAGCAATTTTTTCTATGGTCAAAAACTGAAAAAAAAACTACGCCTCTTTTGGGCGCTACCGGCTGCTCAATCAACGTTTCACTGGAGCAAAATGTCCCTGAAGTCATTTTGATGGTACATGTGTTGAATGATGATGCGATTGTGGAGGCGAATCGTGGAAAACGCGCCGAGGCTGAAGGTCTTGATGTTTTTGTGTGAGTGTACAGTTGCAATGAATGTTGACATTGTCGTCGCCACGGCAACAGGTAAAAAATAAGCCTTGGACCCCATTGGAACTTTTTGAATCAAGAGGCAAAACAGATTTATGTGTCAAAATTTCAAACATTTTGAAAAAACTAAATTTGAAAATGCCCATCTAAAACTTTGAAATAGTCTGGTAGTGGGCGAACTATGTGTCAATTTGAATCATTAACTTTCAAATGACCTAGACCCTAGAGTTGAACAATGTATTAAAGTTTTGTGCAAATCAACTGTTGTTGTGTGCAAACGGGACAAATTTAATGTTGTCAAAAACGGCCAAAAAAAAGGTCACATTTTGCCGCTACCGCTGCTCGAACAATGTTTCACTGATCAAAAATCCCTGAGGGTCATTTTGAAGGTACATGTGTTGAATGATGTGGAGCGATTTTGAGGCGAATCGGTGAAACGGCCGAGGAGGATCGCTTTCCAACCGACATTATGAAAACTTTTGCTGTTCATTTTTTCCATTTTGCAGTGAAATTTATGGGCTTCCTGTTTGTGCAGAGGTCGGGTAGCCATAATAGAAATTTTTTTCTTGTCTTGACTTTAAGGAACATGTGTACACCCAAATCTCATGGTTTCTACGACAAACTTGACCTCCGGAAAATCCATAGGGTATTATTTTGATGCTTGTAGGTGGCGCTGTCTGTCATTTTTTGAGTCCCAGAAAAATAAACACCCATAAGATCAATTTTTCGCAGGTCTGAGGGTGGGGGCCAAAATTATCAACTTTTCATGCATGTTCAGGGGGGTCAATTTTAAGCTCAAAGGTGCAGGGAAGACAAAAAAGAAAGAAAGAAAGAAAGAAATCGATTTAAACCCGCAAGCGGGCGTCGAACGGGGGCCCTCCTCCGCACCGCCGCAACTCCGCAGCACCGCGCGCACATCCCCGCATACCAGAAACTAGAACGCCGCCGCCGACGCATGCCGCCCCTCACATGCCGTCCCCGCACCAGCGCCACCGCGAACCGCACCAACCCGCCATCATCACCCCGCACGCAATGCGTCGCACCTACACCGTACCGGACCAGCTCCGCTAAAACAGGAGTGGGGCGAGCCGCCGGGTGTGATGATCTTGTGTCCGTTGCCATAGAAGGAAAGTTAGTCAAATTGTAATGAATATGATAAGTAGAGACTGGTTTGGTGGCTCCCCCAGGTAAACTGTGCTTCAGTCTGTAGGGGCGCCTAAATGGGCCAATTTCAAATATTTCACTTTGCCACCTGACCTAAACCCTGGAATTTGATCAATGGTAATTAAAGGGTTGTGCCGAATCAGACTGTGTTTTGTGCAAACGGAGCATAATTAATGTTGTCAAAAAAGAGCCAAAAATACCCTCACATTTTGCGGCTCCGCTTCTCAGAACAACGTTTCAACGGTATCAAATCCCTTGAAGGTAAATTTGGGAAGGTACAGTGTGTTGAGGAGGATGTGGAGCGATTTGGTAGGCGAATCGGTGAAACGGCCGAGGCGGGTTTTGATGTTGGTGGTGAGGTGAATATGTGCAATGGAAAGGGGAGCGTTTGTCGGCGCCACGGCAACTCTGTAGGGGCGCCTTGTGTCAATTTCAAAAATGACTTAAACCCTAGAAACAATGTCAAATTTTGTGCCGCTCCAGCTCGAAACAATTTGTTTCAACTGCAAAAATCGAGGAAGCCAATCAAATTTTGAAGGTTGTCAAAAACGGCCAAAAAAAGGTCCATTTGCCGCTCCGCTGCTCGAACACAACGTTTCACTGATCAAAAATCCCTGATGTCATTTTGAAGGTACATGTGTTGAGATGATGTGGAGCGATTTTGAGGCGAATCGGTGAAACGGCCGAGGAGGAGTCGCTTTCCAACCGACATGTATGAAAACTTTTGCTGTTCATTTTTCCATTTTGCAGTGAAATTTATGGGCTTCCTGTTTGTCAGAGGGCGGGGCCATAATAATATTTTTTTCTTGTCTTGACTTGAGGAACATGTGTACCAAATTTCATGTTTCTACGACAAACTTGATCTCCGAAAAGTCCCATAGGGGTATTATTTTGGCTGTTGTAGGTGGCGCTGTTCTGTCATTTTTTGAGTCCCATAAAAATAAACACCAAAATATCAAATTTTTCGCCAGGTCTGATTTTTGGGCCAAAATTAACAACTTTTCATGCATGTTCAGGGGGTCAAATTAAGGCTCAAAGTGCAGAAGAAAAAAAGAAGAAAGAAAGAAAGAAATTAAAGCCGCAAGCGGCGTCGAACGGCCCTCGCCGCACCGCGCGACTCCCCGCACCGCGCGCACTCCCCGCACCGCCGCCCCACCCCGTCCGCCAAGCCGCCCCGCACCAAGCCGCCCCGCACCAAGCCGCCCCGCACAACGCCCCGCACCAAGCCGCAACGCGCCGCTCCACAACGCCCCGCACTACGCCGCTCCACACCGTACCACGCAGCACCGCTAAAAGGACGTGGCACCGCCGTGTGATGATTTGTTTCCCGTAGCCATAGAAGAATGTTAGTCAAATTGTAATGAATATGATAAGTAGAGCTGGTTTGGCTCCCCATGTAAACTTTGACACACAGTCTGTAGGGGCGCTAATGGGCCAATTTCCAAATATTTCACTTTCACCTGACCTAAACCCTGGAGTTGAACAATGGATTCAAGTTTAATGCAAATCAGACTTTGTTTGTGCAAACAGGAGCAAAAATTAATGTTGTCAAAAACAGCCAAAAAAAACCTCACATTTTGCCGCTCCGCTGCTCAAACAACGTTTCACTGATCAAAATTCCCTGAGGTCATTTTTGAAGGTACATGTGTTGAGATGATTTGGAGCACTTTTCAGGCCAATCGGTGAGGCCAATCGGTGAGGAGGAGCTATCGCTTTCCAACCGACATGGATGAAAATGATTGTTTGTGCATTTTTCCATTTTACAATGACTTTTATGGGCTTCCTGTTCGGGGGGGGGGGGGGTGGGGGGGGGGGGGGTAGGGGGGGGGGGGGGGGGGGGGGCGGTCAGAAGGGCTTTAGGCCATAATAACATTTTTTCCATGTCTTGGACTTTGAGAAACATGTGTCACCAAATTACATGCTTTCTACGACAATGTTTGACCTCGGACCCCACCCATTGGCATTTTTAAATTGGGCTGTTGTAGGTGGCGCATTAGAGCCAATATCAAAAATTTTAACTTTCAAATGACCTACACCCAAGAGTTGAACCATGGATTCAAGTTTGTGCAATGA
>OZ035829.1:5292779-5437421 GCA_964034765.1 Knipowitschia caucasica | reverse complement strand
CATTATAGTGGTTTACATGTAAAAATCCTTATTAAGTTGCATTATACTGGTTTACATGTAAAAACCCCTATTAAGTTCCATTATACTGGTTTACATGTAAAAACCCCTATTAAGTTCCATTATACTGGTTTACATGTAAAAACCCTATTAAGTTGCATTATACTGGTTTACATGGAAAAATCCCTATTAAGTTGCATAATACTGGTTTACATGGAAAAATCCCCATTAAGTTGCATTATACTGGTTTACATGAAAAAAACCCTATTAAGTTGCATTATACTGGTTTACAAGGAAAAATCCCTATTAAGTTGCATTATACTGGTTTACATGGAAAAATCCCTATTAAGTTGCATAATACTGGTTTACATGGAAAAATCCCCATTAAGTTGCATTATACTGGTTTACATGTAAAAAACCCTATTAAGTTGCATTATACTGGTTTACATGGAAAAATCCCTATTAAGTTGCATTGTACTGGTTTACATGGAAAAAACCCTATTAAGTTGCATTATACTGGTTTACATGGAAAAAACCCTATTAAGTTGCATTATACTGGTTTACATGGAAAAAACCCTATTAAGTTGCATTATACTGGTTTACATGTAAAAACCCCTATTAAGTTGCATTATACTGGTTTACATGGAAAAATCCCCATTAAGTTGCATTATACTGGTTTACATGAAAAAAAACCCTATTAAGTTGCATTATACTGGTTTACATGAAAAAACCCTATTAAGTTGCATTATACTGGTTTACATGGAAAAATCCCTATTAAGTTGCATTATACTGGTTTACATGGAAAAATCCCTATTAGGTTGCATGATTACACTGAAGTCCTTGAAACTGCTGAAGTCCTTGAAACTGCTGAAGTCCTTGAAACTGCTGAAGTCCTTGAAACTGTTGAAGTCCTTGAAACTCTTGAAATCTTGAAACTGCTGAAATCCTTGAAACTGTTGAATCCTTGAAACTGTTGAATCATTGAAACTGTAGAAATGTCTGAAAGAGCTGAAGTCCTATTAAAATGCATGGGCCTATTAAAATGCATTGCAGAATTCTCAATGCAGATTTTTGTCCGATTGCGGAAAAACCGGAAATCGCTGAAGTCCCAAAAGTAATAGCAATAATCTCCCAAACATGTGGAACGTTTTGATGTATAACTTGTGGAAATTGTTGAAAATGTGAAAGCTGTGAAACGTGTCAAAAAAAATGACGGAATAAAGAAATACAAAACCAATGGTTGACTGCGGAAGGTTCCGCAGTCAATCAATAAAATTTGGTCGGGGCTGTCAGTCTGCTGCTTAAAGATGGCTTCTTAGAATATAGAAAGAGTCAAAGAAGGAGCATTTTCACAGTGATATTTTTGCAATAAAGTATAAATCGGTACCTTTGTCAAACCATTAAGTCCTGGAGCCCTAGTGCCAAAAGGCTTCGACCATTTTTCAATAAAGGACTTTTATTTCACAAGGTCACGAGTGCCTCTGAAGTATTTTTGACTGCACAAAACGCTGTGCTTTTTAATCAGCAAGTCTGTCTTAGCTCTTTCTAAGTTTCATGGCCTAATCCTTGGAGAGCACCATACCTTTTAACGTACGTATGTTTTTATTCCCTGCTGCACCTCCCTAAAAATATACCTTTGTTCTCTAGACATATCAGAGTTGCCCAGTCTCGCCTCAGGTGTAACTTCTCCCCTGTAAAGCCGTTTTTGTCCATTTCCAGCCCTCACTGTATTGAAGGTCCATGATGTACACAGAAACTTCAGCTCTGCCTCAACTCTCACTAGACGAAAAAGAGAAAAAAGAAATGTAGGAAGTCAAGAAAAGGCAAGCAGCATGCATCCGGCTCATACTTGGCTCTACAGGGTGCAATGTGTGTGTCGAAATCTGCATTTGTGTGTGTGTGTTGCTTGTTTGTGCATCCCTTCTCCAGCAGGACCCCCAGATCAAAACCGCAAAAACCCACTCTCCCTCCCCATGCCGCTCTTTCTCAGTCTCTCCACCCCCTCTCTCATTAAAAACTGCAGGCCCCGGCTTCTAATTAAATCCCACTTGAAAAGTCTTAAAGTCAGCCTCAGATTGATTCAATTTGCATTTCTGAACAGAGAACATTGCCTAAAAGGATTAATAAATTGGACGAAAAAAAGCCCTTTTTTCTCCCCCCATATGCGCCGTTGCCGTCAAAGCTTGTAAGACAACATCCAAAGTGAAATTTCCCCCTCGACAAATGTCTGTGCGCGACATATGCCCGTGCTCTGTGGCGGTGAGGAGATGGAACGACAGGGTGGAGACTGTCCCCGTTGGTCCCCGGTTCTTGGCAATCTCAAAAGCAAAACTATAAAAATGGATTTTCACAATTACTGCCTGCATAGTGGTGCTACTAAATACATGCTTTAATGTCTTTCAGTGAGACTTACTGTAACCGTTTTGATTCATTGCTGCAGAATACTTTTAGAGCATAGCCTATAATTGTTATTGAAGAAATGGCTTTTTATTCACTGGACAACTTTGTATTGATCCCACTCATTCAGACTCCTCAACAGTTCAATATTATCATATCATAAATGTGTTTCCTTCTTTGGCTCAATCCTCATTCAGAAATTGTGCAACGCTATTAAAAAATTGGTTTATCCTTAATTTACAGCCGAGGTTTTCCTTTTTTAGACCCTTGCAAATAGCGACGCAAGAGGTTAAATACATTCTTTGCTGGTGTTTGAGAGGAAAAATGTGTGTCTCACAGACTTTACTTCTAGTGGTGGTAGCGAAACAGAAAAGTTGTATATGGATGATTAGGAACAGTAAGCTACTTCAGAGTATTTTTGGACTTAAAGGTACACTGTTTTACTCCCATCTAGAGCTGAGATCACATATTGTAATTTACGGTACTACAGTAGCTTATCAACCACTGTATTTCAAGATGGTGCAATGACACAGAGAGTCCTCAGCCTCATGGACATTTATAAGTGAAATTTCAAGCCTATGACAACAAATCAAAAACACTGTGGAGGTAAACATTCTTAAAAAGGTCGTCTTTGTTATTGGTTAACATGTTTTTTTCATTTGGAGCAACTGTAAAAAGTACATAGAGTACCTTTAAAGCTGGGGTACCTGACTTTCATACCACAGTATAGATAGATACTTTATTGATCCCCCGAAGGAGAAATGCAGGTGTCCAGTAGTAGCAAAAAGAAAAATAATCATTCTAAAAAAAAGAAAACAATAGTATTAATCAGTCACAGCAGCAGAGATGGAGTAGCCTCTGGGTGGAGCAGGACAGGTCAGCAGCAGAGGTGGAGTAGCCTCTGGGTGGAGCAGGACAGGTCAGCAGCAGAGATGGAGTAGCCTCTGGGTGGAGCAGGACAGGTCAGCAGCAGAGGTGGAGTAGCCTCTGGGTGGAGCAGGACAGGTCAGCAGCAGAGGTGGAGCAGCCTCTCGGTGGAACAGGATGGGTTTTTAGGATGGACTTTTATACTTAAACATTTACCAATATATATATATATACAGTGGGGTTAGGGAAAGTATTCGGCCTCCTTGAACCTTTCAACATTTCGCCACATTTCAGGCTTCAAACATAAATATAAACAAAAAATATTTTTTGTCATGAATCAACAACAAGTGGGACACAATTGTGAAGTGGAACGAATTTAAACTTTTTTAACAAATAAAAAACTGAAAAGTGGGGCGTGCAATATTATTCGGCCCCTTTACTTTCAGTGCAGCAAACTCAGTCCAGAAGTTCAGTGAGGATCTTTGAATGATCCAATGTTGTCCTAAATGACTGATGATGATAAATAGAATGCACCTGTGTGTAATCAAGTCTCCGTATAAATGCACCTGCTCTTTGATAGTCTCAGGGTTCTGTTTAAAGCGCAGAGAGAACCATGAAGACAAAGGAACACACCAGGCAGGTCCGAGATACTGTTGTGGAGAAGTTTAAAGCCGGATTTGGATACAAAAAAATTTCTCAAGTAGCACTGTGCAAGCAATTATATTGAAATGGAAGGAGTATCAGACCACTGCAAATCTTCCAAGACCCGGCCGTCCCTCCAAACTTTCATCTCAAACAAGGAGAAGACTGATCAGAGATGCAGCCAAGAGGCCCATGATCACTCTGGATGAACTGCAGATAACTACAGCTGAGGTGGGAGAGTCTGTCCATAGGACAACAATCAGTCGTGCACTGCGCAAATCTGGCCTTTATGGAAGAGTGGCAAGAAGAAAGCCATTTCTCAAAGATATCCATAAAAAGTCTCGTTTAAAGTTTGCCACAAGCCACCTGGGAGACACACCAAACATGTGGAAGAAGGTGCTCTGGTCAGATGAAACCAAAATCGAACTTTTTGGCCACAATGCAAAACGATATGTTTGGCGTAAAAGCAACACAGCTCATCACCCTGAACACACCATCCCCACTGTCAAACATGGTGGTGGCAGCATCATGGTTTGGGCCTGCTTTTCTTCAGCAGGGACAGGGAAGATGGCTAAAATTGGATGGAGCCAAATACAGGACCATTCTGGAAGAAAACCTGTTGGAGTCTGCAAAAGGCCTGAGACTGGGACAGAGATTTATCTTCCAACAGGACAATGATCCAAAACATAAAGCCAAATCTACAATGGAATGGTTCACAAATAGACGTATCCAGGTGTTAGAATGGCCAAGTCAAAGTCCAGACCTGAATCCAATTGAGAATCTGTGGAAAGAGCTGAAGACTGCTGTTCACAAACGCTCTCCATCCAACCTCACTGAGCTCGAGCTGTTTTGCAAGGAAGAATGGGCAAGAATTCCAGTCTCTCAATGTGCAAAACTGATAGAGACATACCCAAAGCGACTTGCAGCTGTAATTGCAGCAAAAGGTGGCTCTACAAAGTATTAGCGCAAGGGGGCCGAATAATATTGCACGCCCCACTTTTCAGTTTTTTATTTGTTAAAAAAGTTTAAATTATCCAATAAATTTTGTTCTACTTCACGATTGTGTCCCACTTGTTGTTGATTCTTGACAAAAAATTGAAGTGTAACCACAAACTTCCCATTAGGCATATGATATTTTAGACAAAGTATTTGCACATCAGATTTGCTCTGTTACTAACCCTAAATTTACTGTTCTTGGAAATGTGAATGGTAATATTCAGAAGCAACTGTGACGGTCTTTGCTGCCGAGATATTTTGACATTCATGGTTTATCTAACGCTGTCTTAGCCTGGTTGTACCACACCTTAGTACAAACTACATTTCATACTAAGGTCTGGATTTTCTCCATTGAGCTTCGTGAACAGGTGGGAGGGGTTAACTCCTTTTGCAGATTGAAACGATTGGATCTGAGTTTACCGTGACGTATGTAGTGCGCCCGAGTGTGTTGTTAGCATTTAGCCTAGCTAACGGAGCCCGTAGGGAGTAGCGCCACAATCTTGACCAGCAACTACATTTGCTAAACATTCCGGCACCGGCACCGACCTACAACACCCGCCTTCCGCGCTCTCTGAGTAGCCGGTTGAAATACGACCAATTGTATTCGCTAACACAGGGACCAGACCCAGACGGTTACATGCAGTGAAATGAATGACTGAGCGGAGTGTACGGATGGCTATGGCCAGGCTAACGCTGTCTATGTCACGTGGTGAAAGCTTCTCTTTGTAGCTCTTCGTAGCTTTTCATTATGCTTTTAAGAGTTTTATATTTGCCTCACCGTGTCTCGCTATTTTTATTGTTTTTGTCTGTGTGTTGCTTTGTGGTGTTGGTGCCCCCGGTGTCTCCTGTTTGTATTCCAATGTAGTTTTTTCTGCAAATGGCAATAAATTGATTCTGATTCTGATGACAGTAACATTTACAGACAGTGCAGGATGCGGTATGCGCAGGCCAACATTCTCATGCGTAAATTCAGCTTCTGCTCAACTGATGTCAAAGTGCAAGTGTTTAAATCATACTGTACACCACTGTACATGGCCCACCTGTGGACTAACTGTAAAAGAGCCAGTATACACAAGCTGCTGATGGCTTATAATGACGCTTTTCAAGTGCTTATGGGAAAGCCACAATGGACCAGTGCATCTGAGCTGTTTGTCACCTCACGAGTGAACACTTTAGGCTGTGTTGAGGAGCCTAATGTACAGTTTCATTTGTCGACTGAGCAAATCAGAAAATGTATTAATGTTAGCGCTGACAAACATCAGGTTCAGTACCACTCGAGTGCAGTCCAAGATATGGAGACACTGGTACGGCCGTCTTTTAAACTCATAAGTGTTTGTTTGTTATTTTCTTTTGTCTTGTCTGTCTGTATGTTTTAAATTGGACCTAGAGTTTGTAATAAAGCTGAATTGAAATTGAATTGAAATAAGAATTGACTGGTCCCCGGCGTGACCTCACTGAAGCGCTGGTATGATTTTTTTCTGTTTCTAAAGACGTTGCTATGGTCCTTTCTCGATTTGGGGGGATAAGACAAAAAGTATTAAAACGTTATTTAAATATTGATACAAACCCTGCATAAGGTCTTTAAGTAGGTGCACTTACTTAGTGCGTTCACACACGCTGATTGCTGGTGGACCATGCCACCAGAAAAAGTCAATTAGAGCAACCGTTGGATGTTATGGCCTTAATTGATCTGCGCTTAACTATAAAAGGTACTCTCTATCTATATGCACAAACTTTGAAATAGCATTCTGTGGACTGAAAAATGGCTTTGTGAGAACGCAGAAACTGTTGCACGGCTGTAGGGAATACGCGCACACATAGCATATATAGAGGTTACTCTCGCTGTGTATCATGGTCTGGACTCCATGGTGAAGCAGTCGGTTAGACAGCCACGATTTGAGCTTCCTCTTCTTCTTTCATGTATCATTGCACTGCAGGAAACAAGAAGGAGGTGTGTTGGGTCCATGAGGGTGAGACTCCTGTTCTTAGATGTCTTTGCCCTGTGTTGTAACTTCTTGTCCTCAGTAACAGCCTCCTCTCCTACCCAAACTTTAACTCACTTTGCTTACATCCACAAAAATTGGCAATTTCTTTTTTTCAGTCAATACATATTGCATGTTCTATGTTGGAATTGAATGGTAGAATGCTTAGTACAGCAATTAAGGGATTTTAGAGGATTTCATTGACACTTTGAAGCAATGTGGTTATAGTTCAAATCATCATTCTAAAATATTAAGCCAGTGCTTTTCACTGCATGTTTGGTTATATCAAGGTTGAAGCGGGCTCTCTCTGTCCAAAGACGACAAGCTCACTGGTTGTTTTTCATTTATAAATGTTATTTTTTGGATTTTCCTCTTTATTTAAAGCAATATTTAACCCCTTTTACATTACTATTATAATATTCGTCTCAAAAACCAGCTTATTCTTTCACACTCCTCGTGTGAAAAAAGAACTGGCAAATATGCTTTCCAATAAACAGCCCCACAGACTGGAATCTCCTTCCGGCCCTCTATTTCGCTCTTTAATTCTTTTTCTCTTTTTAAATTTGCTGTATAAAGGCATCTGTGTAATGTTGTATACTGCTAACTGAACTTTCTTTTAAATATTATATCCTTGGTTTTCAATGTCCTAGTTTGAGGGAGTAGGGGTACCTCCTGACCTCTGAGGCTCGTGTTTGTGTGTGTGTGTGTGTGTGTGTGAATGTTTCTGTCCTTGTATTGTTTTTATTGTCTGTGTAATTTTATTGAATTTATTACTGTAATTTGTTATGTTTTTATTGTTACACTTTACTGTAACTGCATTTGTTTGACAAGCGCTGCTGCTACTGTGCTTTTATTTTTGTGGTACCCTCTGAAACGAGATGATGCATCTCAGAGGCTATTCCTCGTGATAAAGATTGTTAAAGAAAGAAGCTATCATGCTCCTGTGGCAAATCGCTGGTTGGAGGACTCCATTCCTCCATGCTGTTATTACCATTGCAGTCCGTAAAACATCTATTGGTTCGGTTCGTGTGTCCACCATAACAATAAAACATGTCTTCTGTCTTGAATTAAAGACTCGTCCTGACTAGGGGTTGTAAAAAAACTATGCTTGTCAGACCGACCACCGTGCCATCAGTAACCGGTTGTAAATCCGGTTAACACGTAGTTTAAAATATTCACGTTCTTTAATATAGCAGCCATTTCGAGCGCGTACTTTTCATAGGTATCTCTGCGTTTATACTGGATTCAGAGCTGAGACAGCGGCGCCAATAACCCGCAACAGCTTCGGCACTCTTTGCGCACAGGAGAACTGCTTTTTAAATCTCCCATACTGTGCTGCGGGTTAACGCATTTTTAAGCAAAAGACGGTCGATCAATGGTCAGTGCAGGCGAGTTACATCGCCGCGTCTCGCAGGTCTCCGACTAAAGTTTAAAAGTGATGTGTGTGGAGCTGATATAATGGACAAGGACTGCAAAGCCACCAAACATTGTTTCATGTGTTTGACTGGGGCCGCGTATTTGCGAGGATTCTTTGGGCTGCGAGACACAGTGGTGAGCGACAGACCGGCTATGTGTGGGTGTACAATACTGTATGTATGTGTGTGTAAATATAAGCTCCTGTAGTACTGACCTGCACGGTGTGGAAACTTTGACGGTAACAGAGGGAGAGATGTTGCGTGTGGATGTTACGTAGGGAGGGGGGAAGTGTTTGTGTGTGTGTGTGCGCGCTTGTGGTGGCTGCGGGGGTTTTTCTTTTTTTTTGGCATATGTGAGATGTTGCGCCATGAAAGTCGCAGTAGTCTACTTATGCATTGGCGCCACACAGCTAGATACGGGACCCGCTCGTCACTGTTCCAAAAAAGGGCTTAAAATAGCCTTAATTAAGAGACTCCCCTCTCCGCTTTTTCTTATTTTAAACCGACAGCTTGACCGGTTAACGCTGTGACGGAACACACCACCGGGTAAAACGGTCACCAGATTGACATTCCCTATCCTCAGACTTTGTCATCTTCTTCAGGTGGTGAGATTGCGGGCATAGTCGGAAACATAAAAACAGAACACAAGACTTTTTTTTACATCAAAAAAAAATGTTTTTTTTTCTAAGACAAAATGAAAATCACATCAAGAGAAAAACATGCATCTGGGTCAGCACACTGGTCAATCGCACCAGCCCTTATTCCAATCAAAGAGCCTGTGGAAGCTGCTGAGACATGGACACCACCATCGTCCCTTTTTGCTGGACACAATTTGGAACAATTGGATTCCTGATTTTGGACATAAATTTGGACGATTGAGGATTAAGGAATCTGGACCACATAAAGCGGAAACGTGTGATTGAAGAAACGTCACAAGAAGTTTCATGGATCGCACACGAGAATTGAAGCCTGATGAAAACACGGGGAAAAGTGGAAGAGATGTTTTCAAAAGCAATATCTGTGATACCACCATCGACTGAGGAAGTTTGGTATTTTATGAAGATGTTGACAACTTTTATGAAAGAATCTTTTGATGAGTTTTCTGAGGGTTTTTGAAGTTTTCCGAGTTTCATGAGTATTTTGAAGTACAGAGTGAAGTACAGAGTTTGTGAAGTCTTTTCGCAAGTTTCTAGTTTTTCTTGCTTTTTTCTACCTGAGATGTTGCTACAATACAGTGTTCATGGTTTTGCACTGGTCCAGAGCGGGGAGGATTCATGGTCCGAACCGAGAGGATCAGGCGAAAATCCACTGGAGGAATGCTAACTTAAAAACAAAAATGCTAATGAACCATTCAGCATTTTACTTTGACCTAGAGCAGAGAAAATGCTCCGAAACCAAGCGGCTAGTCCACTTTTCCTGCTCCACCCAGAGGCTACTCCAACTCTGCTACTGTGACCCGTCCTGCTCCACCCAGAGGCTACTCCACCTCTGCTGCTGTGACCGGTCCTGCTTCACCTCTGCTGCTGTGACCCGTCCTGCTCCACCTCTGCTGCTGTGACCCATCCTGCTCCACCCAGAGGCTACTCCATCTGTGCTGCTGTGACCCATCCGGCTCCACCTCTGCTGCTGTGACCCATCCGGCTCCACCCAGAGGCTGCTCCATCTGTGCTGCTGTGACCCGTCCTGCTCCACCCAGAGGCTACTCCATCTGTGCTGCTGTGACCCATCCGGCTCCACCTCTGCTGCTGTGAACCATCCGGCTCCACCCAGAGGCTGCTCCATCTGTGCTGCTGTGACCCATCCGGCTCCACCCAGAGGCTGCTCCATCTGTGCTGCTGTGACCCGTCCTGCTCCACCCAGAGGCTACTCCACCTGTGCTGCTGTGACCTGAAGGGCTGTTGTTGATTATTACTATGGTTAGCTTTTTTGAATTATCAATTTTATGTTTTATTTTTGCCTCTACTGGACACTTAAAATTTCTCAGACGGGGATCAAAAAAGTATCTATCCATCTATCTAAAAAGAACCAAGATATTACAAATAAAATTGTATCAGGGCTGAAAATTGTTTACTGATAAATCTTTTTTCCTGGGTTTTGTTGTGGTGTGTGAGAGAGCTTTTGATCTGTCTCTGAATATACCTTCAGTGGGATGTCTTAAAAACAAAAACTCTCAATTCTCACTCATTCACACAACAATCCTTGCTGCCTTATCACTGGAAAGAAATTCAGTTTTTTTTTAGCAAAATCTTTGTTATATCTCTTCGTCCCGTTTGTCTTGTCTTTGTGTTTTGGTTTTGCTTGTGTCTTAATAACAAAAACAGAATTCTTGGGTTTCATATGACGACAGGGTAGTGGCGCGAATAAAACAAACGTAGGACAGGACGTGACGTATCCTGGCGGTGCAGTCTGCCGGGTTTATACACAAATGCCGTTTTTCCACAGTGTCAGTTCGGTTCATTTCGGTACGGTACGGCGCACCTATTTTGTTTTTCCACTAGTGGATGGTATGGGAGATTTGAGTACTTTTCCGTACTGCCTCAGCCGTGGTTCCATCCCCATGTTACCCGTGCCATGACGTCACGTCGGCCCACTGCCTTACACTGATTGGTCAACGAGTGTCGTCACTGGAAGCGGCATCTGACCCTTTGGGAAAAACAACTCAACCGCCATCTTTAAAACCGGCTGCTCTGCTCGGCTCTGCTTCGGCTACATTACGTCCTCCTCACTCCAGAGAAATGGAATTGCACAGAAAGCACCAAAAGTCCTGGTCCTGGTCGGTGGAAGAGGTCCACACGTTCCTCTCTTCAGGCCAAAGAAAGAATTCAAAGGCAGCTCGAAGCTCAACACAGTCTGTGGTAATCCTGAAATAACTGGTTAGCTACGAACCCCCTAAAGCTCTCACTGAAATGTATTTACTGTGTACATGTTTGATTGTACCTGGGCCTGACAGCAGTGCAGAGTACTCGGCCTTCTTGGAGTCCTTGGGAGGGGTACTGGACAGTGCACCGCCCGGGGACTCCGTCATTCTCCTGGGGGACTTTAACGCCCATGTGGGAAGCGCCAGTGACACTTGGAGAGGGGTGATCGGGAAGAACGGCCCCCCTGATCTGAACCCGAGTGGTGTTCAGTTGTTGGACTTCTGTGCTAGTCACGGTTTGTCCATCACGAACACCATGTTTGAGCACAAGGGTGTCCACCAGTGCACGTGGCACCAGGACACCCTAGGCCGGAGGTCGATGATCGACTTTGTTGTCGTATCATCTGACCTTCGGCCGCGTGTTTCGGACACTCGGGTAAAGAGAGGGGCAGAGCTGTCAACCGATCACCACCTGGTCGTGAGTTGGATCCGCTGGCAGGGGAGGAAGCCGGTCAGACCTGGCAGACCCAAGCGTGTAGTGAGGGTTTGCTGGGAACGTCTCGCTGAGACCCCTGTCAGACGGACTTTCAACTCACACCTCCGGGAGAGCTTCTCCCAGGTCCCGGCGGAGGAGGGGGATATTGAGTCTGAGTGGACCATGTTCTCTTCCTCTATCGCCGATGCGGTGGCTCGTAGCTGTGGTCGCAAGGTCTCTGGTGCTGGTCCCGGCGGCAACCCCCGAACCCGGTGGTGGACACCGGCAGTAAGGGATGCCGTCAGGCTGAAGAAGGAGTCCTATCAAGCCATGATGGTTCGGGGGACTCCTGAGGCAGCTGTCCAGTACCGGCAGGCCAAGCGTGCCGCGGCCCGGGCTGTTGCAGAGGCAAAAACCCGGGACTGGGAGGAGTTCGGAGAGTCCATGGAGCATGACTATCGGTCGGCCTCGAAGACATTCTGGCAAACTGTCCGGCGCCTTAGGAGGGGGAAGCAGTTCTTTGCCAACACCGTGTACGGTGCGGGGGGTGAGCTGCTGACCTCGACCGGGGATATTGTCGGACGGTGGAAGGAATACTTCGAGGTTCTCCTCAATCCCCCCGTCACGTCCTCCGTTCCGGAGGCAGAGGCTGAGGATGTTGGGGCGGATACTTCTGTCACCCTGGCAGAGGTCACCAAGGTGGTTGGCAGCCTCCTTGGTGGCAAGGCGCCGGGAGTGGATGAGATCCGTCCTGACTATCTAAAGTCTCTGGATGTTGTAGGACTGTCTTGGCTGACACGTCTCTGCAACATCGCGTGGCGATCGGGGGCGGTGCCAATGGAGTGGCAGACCGGGGTGGTGGTTCCTCTCTACAAGAAGGGGGACCGGAGGGTGTGTTCCAATTATCGTGGGATCACACTCCTCAGCCTCCCTGGTAAGGTTTACTCCAAGGTACTGGAGAGGAGGTTACGGCCGATGGTCGAATCTCGGATTCAGGAGGAGCAGTGTGGTTTTCGTCCCGGCCGTGGAACACTGGACCAGCTCTACACTCTCCATCGGATACTCGAGGGTTCATGGGAGTTCGCCCAACCTGTCCACATGTGCTTTGTGGATTTGGAGAAGGCGTTCGACCGTGTTCCCCGGGGTGTCCTTTGGGGGGTCCTCCGTGAGTACGGGGTCCGGGGTCCTCTGCTGAGGGCCGTCCGGTCCCTGTATGACCGGAGCCAGAGCTGCGTGCGCATTGCCGGCAGTAAGTCAGACCTGTTCCCTGTGCACGTTGGCCTCCGCCAGGGCTGCCCTTTGTCACCGGTTCTGTTCACTGTATTCATGGACAGAATTTCTAGGCGCAGCCAAGGGTCGGAGGGGGTCCGGTTCGGGGACCACAGGATTTCATCTCTGCTGTTTGCAGACGATGTTGTCCTGTTGGCTCCAACGAACCAGGACCTACAACATGCACTGGGGCGGTTTGCAGCCGAGTGTGAAGCGGCTGGGATGAGAATCAGCACCTCCAAATCTGAGGCCATGGTGCTCGACCGGAAAAAGGTGCCCTGCCCTCTTCAGGTGGGTGGAGAGGCCCTTCCTCAAGTGGAGGAGTTCAAGTATCTCGGGGTCTTGTTCACGAGTGAGGGAAGGATGGAGCGTGAGATTGACAGGCGGATCGGTGCAGCGTGCGCAGTGATGCGGTCGCTGTATCGGACCGTTGTGGTGAAGAGGGAGCTGAGCCGAAAGGCAAAGCTCTCAATTTACCGGTCAATCTTCGTTCCCTCCCTCACCTATGGTCATGAGCTTTGGGTAATGACCGAAAGAACAAGATCGCGGATACAAGCGGTCGAAATGAGCTTCCTCCGCAGAGTGGCTGGGCGCTCCCTTAGAGATAGGGTGAGGAGCTCAGTCACACGGGAGGAGCTCGGAGTAGAGCCGCTGCTACTCCACGTCGAGAGGAACCAGTTGAGGTGGCTCTGGCATCTGTTCCGGATGCCTCCTGGACGCCTCCCTGGGGAGGTGTTCCGGGCACGTCCCACCGGGAGGAGGCCCCGGGGAAGACCCAGGACACGCTGGAGGGACTATGTCTCTCAGCTGGCCTGGGAACGCCTTGGGGTCCCCCCGGACGAGCTGGAGGAGGTGTGTGTGGATAGGGAAGTCTGGGCGTCTCTGCTTAGACTGCTGCCCCCGCGACCCGGCAACGGATGAAGCGGAAGAAAATGGATGGATGGATGGATGTTTGATTGTCTGTTGTACACAGTGAGCTAGCTACATTTAGCTTCATTTAGCTATCAATAGCAAGCTAAGCTAACGTCCTCCCTGTGCTACTGTGCTTTATCTCGTATTATCTGCAGTATTCATGTGTTGTCATTCTGTTTTGTGCTTGTATTTAAGTTGTCGTGTGTATATTTGTATGAGAATCTCTTCCCATAAGTGTGGAGATTACCAACGAGTAATGAGTGACCGGAGTACTCTCATCTGGACCTGGTCTGGACCTGGTCTGGACCTGGTCTCTGACATACGTACATACGACTTTGTAAACTGTTGGTTTTGCACTTTACTTTTGTTTTCAATAAATCTGTGATTGTATCCCAAGACTTTGTTTCATTCATTTATTATTATTGTAGCTGAGGTTTGGGTATCGATTGTTTGTCTGGTCTCGCAGTCTGCTGTAGTCCGGACCCGAGTCCGGACTAGCCTAGTTTAGCCTAGCTTAGCCGCTAACTCGCTACCCCTATGGCTGCCGCTGTCTCTCCCTCGGTCCTTTACTGCTCGAGTTGCCATATGACGAGTTTAAACCCTGGATCCTCCTCTGATGGCAGTGGTAGATGTGTTAAGTGTAGTATTGTAGTAGCTTTGGAATCCAGGGTTAGTGAGTGAGCAGAGTCTCGAGCTAGCGCTAGCATTAGCTATAGCCTAGCAGTATCCTTGGACATGCAGCCCTCCTCCTCTGCTACACAGGCTGCTGTTGCTACAGGTATGTCCCATTCAGATTGTACAGAGCAGTCAGCACCATTGACTTCACAGTTTCTGAGTCATTCTTTTAAGACATAAGCCTTTTCAAAAACTACTCGTGCTGTGCTGAATTTTCTATTAAACACTTGCTCTGGTATTATAATAAATCCATGCACAGCACCAGTACTAGTTACGCGCCACACGTAAATGACGTGGTCTGACAACGCTGAGGACATACTAGGGGGTACTATTTTTGATGGAAAAGCACGCGAACTGGGCCATGGCGCGCCGTGTAGAGTCAAAACGTACCGTACTCGGACCGTGGAAAAACAGCAAAAGATATAGTAGAAGAAGAAGCGTTGTCAAAATGCCATCTTTTTGTGCGGTGTACGCTTGTAGCAACCGCACAAATAGAGAGAAAGACAGAGTTTGTTCATGTTCCAACTGTGGTTTCATATAAAGGAGGACACTTTGAAAAAATCACTGGAATGAGGCGGGGGAGGTGGATCAAGGATTTCCCAGATAAGCGCCCCCTGCAGGCCATCTGAATAAAACACAGCAATTTCTTCTGTTTTTTTTTTTCCAAAAATTTTTGGGAAATATGTTTTAGTACTCCCTTAGAATTGAGTGTCCCCGATTAAGACCGTTACAACAACCGTACACCGCACAGGAGGAGAGCCTTTTGACTCCAAAACAGACTTTACATGGTTTTCAATGGAGCAAAACTGAGTTGTCCCACCTCTGCTCATTCGTCCCAGTTTAATGAAACCCAAGAATAGCTGCTGTTAATCACCTCCATGAATTGCATTAGACTTTTGAATCAAACTGCAGCCTTGAGCATGACCAAAACCTCATCACATCTTACAAACAGTTCTTTAAAACGCTTTAACCCAGATTCCAGTTTAATGCATAGAAGAATTCAATGCAAATTCCTTAAAGTGCTGCTTTATCTCTGGCAGTATTGTGCCTATTATCCCAGTTAGACAAGTAGAAAGTTTGCATACCGCTCCCGTGATTGCTATGCGTGTTCTGACAGCCCAGCGAGGGCCGCCACACTTAAAGTAATGCATTACTGTGACATCTTGATCAACACTGTCCCTTCATCCCCATGTGTCTGCTGTACGTTCGTTCTAGACATACAAAAAAAAAACTGTTAAAAGCTTGTGATTCACCAGCACTTGTTGATCCACTGCGCTGCTGTCTGTCATAGTTGGCGTTATGAGAAAACCACAAAAAGACAAATGTCACAAAGATTACTCGCGAGCCCTGCCAAGCTTAATATAGGTAGGAACAAACACAAAATCATATGCACGAAAACAACAATTTGGGATGCCAGCAGGGTTGACAACTCTCAAGGCAACAGTATGATAGGAAATAAAAATGCTTCTATCAAGAGACGCTATTTTATCCATTAGCAAGAAGGCTTCTGTGTGCGAATGGCAAAACAGAAAAAAACCTTGTCAAATACTTGATAGCGTCAATGTTTAAATAATACTAATTAATCTCCATTATAGCAACATGTAATTAATCTCTCTCTCTCCCTCTCTGGCTGTCTCCTTTCATTGCGCGTTTAATGGAACATGAAAAGGAAGCCCAAAAGAGCTCGCGCTGTGTTGTGGTCCGCACGGAGAGATCGGAGAGGGACTGGCATCAGAAGAAGACTGGGGGAGGACTTTTTTTTTCTTTTTTTTTCTTTTTTTGGACAGACAGTTGGTCCAAGACTCCGCCTCCTTGTATGTGTATGTGGAGCTTGGAGGTTTCTTTGGTGTCTTTGAACTCAGGCGTTCATTAACAATCTGCTGATTAACAGGCCTGGGAAGGGAACACGGGGGGTGGACGGATCAGAGGAGGAGAGGAACGACTGGGACAGAGTTGTATAGTTCTAGTGGCGGCTGTTGAGATTTATGGCTAGGAAGAAAATAAATAATCTCAAATATATAGTGACTAAACCCTCATATTCTCTTTAGGTTCATGACGTTCATCAGACCACTACACGTAATGGCAAAGCAAGGTAAGGTTATTTGTAGAGTACAGTTCATACAACTCAAAGTACTTAACAAAGCAAGACAGAAGCATCACACATGTTCAAATCATAAAAGACCGTTGTGACGTGAGACAGGTTAGTTTTACCCGACTGATGATGTGTTGTTGCAATAGTAATCCTGCTTTTAATCCTTTTTTAATCCCCTCCATGCTTAAAGATGGGGTACCTAACTTTCAAACCACAATTTAATAAAATAGATCTATATACTTCTTTTCACACTCTTGTATTTTTGGCCTTTCACATCTTTATGGCGACTGTAGCTCAGTTGGTAGAGCATTGGCCTTTTGAGCCAGAGGGTTGTGGGTTCGAGCCCGATCTTCACCATCGACTCCCACTGTCTGCTGTCGTTGTGTCCTTGGCAAGACACTTAACCTCTGGGAACACCTGATGCCACAGTGGGGCGGCTGCGGCTGTAAAGTGCCAAACTTCACCCCCATCGCCTAGAATGAGTCTGGTGTGTGTGTTGTGGTTGGTGGTGGTCAGAGGGGCCGATGGCGCATACTGGTTGCCTCGCTTCTGTCAGTGTGCCCCAGGGAAGCTGTGGCTACAGTAGTAGTTTATCACCACCGTGTTTGGAGTGGAAAAAATAATGACATGTGAAGCGTCTTTGAGTGTCCAAAAAAGCGCTATATAAAACCGATGCATTATTATTATTATATTAACTTTTGGGGACAGAAACGTGCAAAAGAGAGAACCACTGAAATACAACCAATCACCATTCAGTTTGTGAAAGATAAAAACAGCATGTTGTGGTTTTATTTGTTACTCAAAAAGTGTCTTTCTGATTGGGCAAGAAAAACACATTAATGAAAGGCAGGTTATACATCATCTATTTCTCAGGAAAACAGTCAAATTGAATGTATTCTAACATTTTAACCCAATAACACATCATTAGAAGTTCAATAGTTCAATATAAAACATGTTTAACTTTAAATTTGATCCAGTTTTAGTTCAATCTAAACAATAAACACATTTTGTTTTCAGAAAAATTAACCAGAAAATAACAGTGAAACTTATGTGACAAAAAAGTCATTTTAAATCTTCTTTATGTAAAAGAAAAGGAAATCTCTTCTTTTGATTCGGCCTCTGACCAAAATGAGTTAGACACCCCTGCCCTAGAGGTATATCCTACATCTTGTTCGTACTCATTTCTATTATGAATTCACTGTTGATTGTTGACCGGGCGGCACGGTGGCTGAGTGGATAGCACTCTCGCCTCTCAGCAAGAAGGTCCTGGGTTCGGACGAGGTTGTCTGAGTGGAGTTTGCATGTTCTCCCCGTGTCTGCGTAGGTTTCCTCCGGGTACTCCGGTTTCCCCTACCACTAAAAACATGTACAATAAGTCTGGCATGCGCCTCGTGTACTGGCTCCCATCTCTGTGTGGAGTGAGAGACAAATGCCCAAAAATTAACAATGTAAACCGCTTTGAGACTCAGATTTGCAGTGAAAAGGCGGTATATAAATAAAGATTACTTACTACTTATTTTATGTTATCATTGTATCACCTAAGTACATTATTTAATTTAGAATAATAGCTCCTGTTTGATTGAGTCTCTTATATCCTCCTTTCTTATATTCTGCTGTAATGTGCGCAATGTTGACAGTAAATCTCCCAACTATGGACCAAATACAGATCTATCCTATCTTATAACACTGGGTAACAAAACATTTTTTTTTTTCTCTCAGTCCGAAAAGGACCTTGGTTTTGCTCAATCAGGTCAGAATTTTTTGCTACAGAAATATTTTTTTTAATCGATTTTGCGTAAAAAACAAATTTCTGCGGATCATCAGCTGAGAAATCCTTGACGTTTTTTCCGTTTTCCTCAAGAAATAAAAGTCAACGTATCCAAAGTCATTCAGTTTTTATTTACTCCATCAAATTTGATAAGCAGAATTCATAATAACGTAGACGTACATAATCCGTAACACTATGGCTGTATCTCAAAAAGTTGACCTGATAGAGCAAAATGCATGTGATATTCGGACTCAGAACACCAAAATTAGTCTAAATCAGTTGAGAAATCCCAGACCATTTTTTGGCTGTCAACTTGTGAAATCAACTCGTAAAAAAAAAATCAAATCGTCTTCTACGTTAGCTACTCAGGCTTCAACTTCATTCTTTTAGTTTGAAGTAGTTATTGATATTTATGGAAGTCGCGGGCAGTTGAGAATGACCGTTCGTTTGTGTTTCTATTATCATAAGTCAGGAGTAACCGGGAGGTGACGTGAACTCTATCATAAAACCAAATCAGTTTCCATAATTAATTTGGCAGAATGACGCCAGTTCAATGTTTCTGCAGAGGTGTCGGCGATAGAGATATCAAGTGAAAAACTAAGAGCAGCACTGTAGGAGCTGAAGTGAGAGCTGATAGTGGTTCAGGCTGGGTCATACACACACACATACAGACACGCACACGCATGCACACACACACACACACACACACATACAGAAACACAGACACGCACACACACACACACACACACACAAACACACACACACACAGACACACACACACACACACATGCAGAGACAGAGTGATGGACAGAGGCCGAGGGAGAAGAGGAGTCTGTTCTGAATTAATGACTGCTCTCGTCACACACACACACACACACACACACATACACACACATACACACCTCGCACATTCATCTGATACCGAGCCAGAAATGTGAATCACTGTCATCGTGTGCGCTTTTGAAACAGATTCAACTTTTAACGTAACTTGGGAACATTAAGTAACTATGTCAATAATTATGGATGGGTTGACTTTGGATTTTCAAAGCCTTATAACAGCAGCATCACAGACAGTGGACACTTTAGTGAGGATGGCTGAAGTATCGGCGTGGGGAACTGTCAAAACAAAATAGTCTGTGTTAATAGAAAACGAAATCACAAATATGGCAAAACGTGATTTTTGAAGGGTTTGGTAGCACTTTAAATTACAGCAACATATAACATGGACATATTATTGTAATATCCTGGTAATATTCAGGTAGTAAACTGGTGGGAAACAAGATGGGAATGATAAGTAAGATATATTTTAGTAATTTCAGGTACTTTTCTGGTAATTACCTAAATAAAATACTGCTATTTCTCTGTTTTTACTGTGTATGATGGCTTCATTGTGACTACTATGTATTTATTTTCTTGTTATTTCTCGTCAAGTTATTTCTATGACATTGGAAACTTGTTACATAAAATTTCCATGTAATAACCGAGAGACACAAAATGCACTTTCAGCTGCTGTTCTACTACTGCAAGAAATCCACAAAATTATACTAGTTTTTCAATGAAATTAGATATACATATAAATAGTGCATGATCAAACAGTTATACCCAGAACGTTTTTATTTAATGTTGACAACAAACAAGAGTTGTCTTTTCTGTATTGTTGTCTTTCCCTGTTTGTTTTTAATTATAATTGAAGTATTGAAATGTGTGTATTGTCTGATCCCTGGATCAA
Source organism: Knipowitschia caucasica (assembly GCA_964034765.1). NCBI lineage: Eukaryota > Metazoa > Chordata > Actinopteri > Gobiiformes > Gobiidae > Knipowitschia > Knipowitschia caucasica. Next base: position 5,417,348 of record OZ035829.1, on the reverse strand, counting down.
AGTTTCACAGTTTCATTGCACGTCTGTGACTGCACACGTCTTTATTTAGCTCATATTCCTGCCAGGACAGCCATGCTAACGAACAATATATTTTCATTAAATCGTTTTTTCACTGTAATTTCTCAAATCTCAGAAAATGAGTAATATTCAACTATGTGTGAGCGAAAGAAAAAGCCCTTGCACCAGTATTTCATCAGCATCTGTGCAAGTTGTGATAGTAGTAGTAGTACACTGTAAACCCTGGGCCTGTAAAGTTTACTTGGAAAATCTAAATTGCACATTTACTTCACTTGAATTCTTCGAGTACATTCTTAATTTGATGCTCCCGAGTGAACTCAATGATTGCAATAAAGTTTTATTGTGATTTAAACTTATACATATATCAGAAAAGTCCTGCTTCAACTGGGATTCAAACTCAGAACCTTCATGCGGAGAAGCAAAGGTGCTATTCACTCAGCCACTGTGCCGCCTGTTTAACAGATACCTAACATTATTAGCACTGTACAAAATGTCAAAGGTGTGGCTTACTTGAACAGAGACAGCTCAATTCAAAGAAGGCCCTGAGTGATACAGCCAATCTTTAAATTAAAATAACAACAAGCGAGTAATATTTAGTTACTGGGAAAAATCAATTGAAAAAAACTTTGATATCTGAAATAAAATTGAATTTAGGGTTCACAGTGTCGCCACAGTATAGACATATTAGTAAAGGTGATCACACAGTTTAAAAACCAGAAACTTTATGGGATAGAAATGTCCGGATCTGAAATCGGCTGCTCTCTCGGTGCAGGGATAGTGTCCTGTCTCGGCATGTGGTTCGCCCGGTGCTTGCTCGCGGCTGTAAACATGCATGTAGTAATTGCTCTCTTCCCGCTGTGCACAAACTATATGTAATTGCATTCTTCTCCGTGTGACTGTTTTCTTAAGCGTCTGCCATTTTGTTGTTGCGGGTGACTTTGAGAGGGGCTGCTGTTTACTCGCATGTGGCTTTGTCTATGGCGTCCATTTTTATTAGTGTGTGTATGAGTAAGGGGAGAGTGTGTGTGTGTGTGTGTGTGTGTGTGTGTATGGGGTGGGGGGGGGGGTTTGTTGTGGGGGCTCTCTGGTGAGTCTCCTTAACATCAAACAGCTGGAAGTAATAAAATATTTAGGAAGCGCTGCAAGTCTGTGAATTTTAATACTACTGCCTTTTTCCTTCTGTCTCTCAAATCTCCATTGCTTTTTTGCCATCAAAATTCCTTCTCTCCCCCCTTCAAGTCACTTCCTCCCTCATTCTCTTTATATCTCTCTATCAACGTGTCTTTCTCGGTTTTGACCTTGTTTATGAAGACTTTATCGGGAGTCTAGTCAGGCCCCGAGTGCTGGAGATGACAGTGGATGAGGAGTTGACCATTGACCTGGTGTGGGGCTGGCAGCTTTAGCCCAAGATTCACGGTTTGGGGTAAGCCTTGTCATTGGTCCGCTGCTATTATCTATCAGGCAGTGTTTTACATGTCGGACCTGGAGGGACAGCGTATTTTGACCACACAAACATAAGCCTGTAGTGATAGAAAGTCCTTTGTGACTTTAAGGAACTTGGGGTGTCGCGCAGAAGGAATGACTTTGTAGACCCCTTGTAACTGGCCTATATAACTGCACTTCCCCTCATTTATTATATATAATATCAATTCTATACTCTATTCAACAAGTATATTTTGCCCTCATTTAATCTAAAATGATAACAAAATGATTGTTTTTATATATACAGTAAAATGTGAGCCGTGTCCACTGTCCACATCAATGAGTGGATTACCTTCAAATGAGAGAAGGGTTATCTGGGATATCACTGCTAAAAACCCTACACTTCAATCAATCAATATATCAAATCAACTTATATTTATAGAGCGTCTTTCCTACACCCATATCACATCAGGCATAAATCATAAATATTAAAATATACATAAACATGGAAAAATACAAATAAAATCCCACAGGGCATTACAAAAACACAACAAGATCACAAGAAATATTTAAAACATTTACCTTAAAACATTAAAATCACACATGGAATTAAAATCATAAATAGCCACATGATTAAAATGTTTATTTGTTTTATTTAAGTGTTATTTTCTATTAACTTGTCCCTTTGTAAAGCGTCATTGAGTGTCCAAAAAGCACTATTTAAGAATGATGTAATATTATTATTTTACATCTTTTCCTTGCAGTTTTTTGTTTCCCCACAGTAGGTGTAGCGAGGCCTTCAAAATAAATTCTCAACTTTTGTTGCGAATCTGGCTTGGTTTTCTCTGGACACTCCAGTTTCCCCCATTCTTTTCAACTAAATGCAATGGTAAAATGATACAGCTGAAGTCGTTCCAGTTTATGATTGTCATTTACATTAAACACCGACATTTCTTCAGGTTTAGTATAAGTTATAATATTCAATGTGACAAGGGTTTATAGGCTAGTGTCCTGATTACGCTTTAGTCAAACATGTCCTTGTCCATTTCTGAAGAACACGTTTGTTGATTCTGATTTTAAAAAATTAACTAAAACACACATTTGTTTCATCCTCTGGCTTTCTGTAGGTCACTCACGAGCCAAGACAGGACTTGAATGCACCACAGCAAAGACGGACTGACAGCAAACGCACCAGCCCTGAATTACACCAAGGGCAGGCTATTTTTCCTCGTCTCCTTTGGCAAAGTCGCGGGTATGAGGAGACGATATGAACTATGAGACGTTGAATATTCATTGTAAAGAAATCATGGATATTTTCTTCTTCAGCCAAAGGGGCGAGTGAGGTCTTGGGTTCTCACATTGCAACAAGAGCAAAAATCAGACAAAGACATGCGGTGTTCGCAAAGGACAGACGGAAAGGTGGGCCGCCTGTTGTCAGCGTCAATGACAACAAGAGCGCCAGAGTAATTACAGGCTTTTGATTGAAATCATGGCTGCCACTCACTCACACATTGGATCTGATTAAAAAAACAACGCTACCAAGGTTTCAAACAAGCCGGATTAGACCATTTGAATACATCAAAAGAAGTAATTTGGCTAAACTATATTCAATCCAATCCCCTTTTATATAGAACATTTTATAAAACAAGTTTCCAAAGTGCTGCACTGAGATAAAAGTAATTAAATTTAAATATACAGATTTTCCAGCATTATGCTATATGTATCAAAAAATAGAATAAGTAAAACAATTATGACGTGGACAATAAAACATTTACATGCTGCAATCTCACTCCTTGTCGGTGGGGGTGTACCCGGAATAAGAATTACCCAATGCTTTTGTATGGCGTCTTCTTTCCTCTAAAAAACGTGTTTACAGGATGGTCCAAAAGTTGACTCTTGGTCCAACGCTACGTTCCAGATGCTGTCAATGCTGAGTATATATTTTTATATGGACCAGTCTAGTTTAGCCGCTGTGGATATCTGAATGCAGTCGTTAAATGAATGGGGCTAGTGCCGGCTAACGCATGCGCAAATGCGTTTTTCACATTTTCTTGCCTCACGGCCATTTTGAAAAAGCCCACAGAAGACAACAGTGGTGGCAGTAGATAGGCGTGACTACGTTTCTTCATATTTCCAGTTTATGGATAAAAGCCAGAGAGTAAAAATGGGTCTTAAGACAGGACATAAAACATTCCAATGAGGGTGCTGTTTTGACGTATACTGTATTAACAATCTACATTTCCATAGCTATTTTTCAACCATTTCACAGATATGCAATTTTCACTCTGTCGTCTAATAGAAATGAAATAATTAGATCACTTAATTAATTTGCTCAAGGAATTATTTTTGAGCTCAAAGTGAAAAGAATACAACTGAATTGTTTTATCCATCACCTTTAGGTTCATTCCATGTGACTTCCAAGGCTAAATCTGAATATGTGTTGTGTTTATTAGAGAGCAAATTAGAAAGAGATGATTAATTATTTAGTAATGAATTCAAAAGATGCATTATGGTCTAATTAGAGACTTATAAAATATTAAGTGGAGCAGAGGTTAGTGGATTAAAACAGAATCTCATCGCAACAGAGTTAAGGCTTTAACACTTTCTTATCCAAGCTGTGAATTATTGATTCTCATCTTTCACAATTCTATCTATTAAAACTATCAACACATAGGGTACAGAAAATTGTCATCTGTTCTCCTTGTCAACTTTGAAAATGTGTGTTTGTCCGTTTTAGGAAAGTAGTAGTGAATCAATATTTAAACAGCGCCTTTCACAGACCACTTTTACAATTGTTGTGGGCATCTGTCTCTCAATCCACACATGGGAGCGGGGTCTTCATACAGGAGGTGCAAGCCAGTGGTAGTGGTTTTTAGTGGTAGATGAAACCGAAATGTGAGAGGCGACAGTAGCTCAGTTGGTAGAGCGTTGGTAGAGCAAGGTCGTGGGTTCGTTTCCCACCTTGACAACTTCTCCACCGACTCCCACTGATGTCTGCTGTCGTTGTGTCCTTGGGCAAGACACTTAACCCCACTTTGCCAGAAGCCCCGCTGAAAGATCTCAGCTCCTGTGGACCACCTGCAGGAGGATCAGTGAGGGGCTGGTGCTCTGTGTACTGGGTGCAGCTCGGACTGCTACACCCCCCACCCCGAAATGGATTAAGGGGAAGAAAATGGATGGATGGATGGATGGATGGATGGATGAAATCGGTGCACCTGGAGGAAACCTGCGCACACACAGGGAACTCCACACATAAAGGTCTAGAGGTAGAATCAAAGGCAAGACCTTCTTACTGTGAAGCGCTAACCACTGCACCACTGTCCTGCCCAAAACATTAAGTGTATACGTCATGATTTCCAAAAAAACACCACAACAACCAGACAACAGTGATTGTAATTTGAAATGATACTGGATTTTGTCAAAATTAAAATTAAAATACTTAAAAGTGAAAGTGTGTAAGTAGCTATACAGTGGATTACATGGCCTTTGTAAATGTCCTAATGACTGCTGAATGCTCACGTCTTGCCCTGACAGTGAAACGGTGCCGCCTGAGTGTGATCCACTGTCTCTCCACATAATTACAGCTGTTCTATACTGGCCTCGGAGCTACTGTGTGTTTACAGTGTATTGGTCACAAACGCAGCTTCATTAAGAGGAGCCCATCAGAGAGGACAGAGAGGAAGGTGTGGAGAAGCTTAAAGTGTGATGAGGTTACACAAACTTTGAATATCTCACACGACACTGTTTAATCCATCAACTGGGAATCAACTGCAAATGTACCAATACATGACCGTCTGACTAAACTGACAGCTCAGACCTTCTTGTAACACTTGAGGCTGTGGTGGATGTGTACCTATACCTGCAGGACGGGTTTCTAAAGCATAACGTTTTTCCAATCAAAAATATTATTTGACAGACAAAACTTTCAGTCTCTATATATGCAAAGCTTGTAGTGTTTTGCCTCAACAGAAGTACTGCTGCAACCGCTGCCTGTGCAAGCCCACTTTATTTCTTATTTTTTCTTTATTTTTAAATGATCAAAATCAAGTATAATTTGGCTTTCACTTCACACGTCTGTAACTTTGATGGGGCCTTTAGATACATATTTTTTTTAAATATTTGGTAGTGTTGTTGTTTCTCTGACTACAAACTTCCACTGATATTGTGATTTTAAATGTCTGGCTCTGTAAAAAAAAAAAAATCAACTAAACATTACAAGTTCAGAGGGTTTGGGCAAAATACAGTATATAAAAAAAATGTGTGCCCTGAATTGGCCAACTTAAAAAAGTGTTTAATGTATAATTTGTTTTATTTGATAATGGAACAATTCACATTATTTAATACAGTTTTATATACTGCTTGTCTGGACATGACATTTTCATTCACTTCATACACATGGATGTTAAAGTACGACTGTAGCGGCCTCTGTGTGTCACTGATTTTGTGACTAATCTCGCTCTTTGCTGTCTGTGTTTGGAACAAGCTGCTTTAAAGAGTTGGAATTGATTAAAGCTGACGGTACAATGGTCTTTTGAAACACTGATGAGTCACGATTAAATATGGAGCTCTGTGCACCAAACTGTTGCAGCAGCTATAACTCCATTACACATAATGAGTAGCATCTTTTTAAGAAGTCACTGCAGCCCTTTCCATCTGTGCTTCCAAAAATACACATTATAAGATGAGGCAGTACGGTATATGACGTTAGCAAGCGTTCAGTTCCATGCAGCGCACAATTAGCCGTTTATTGATCCTGAGAAACATCTTGCTAAATACATTTTCATATGCGTGGATGGAGGACAGACAGGTACTTCAATAAATAATGTTCTCCTCGTTATTGAACATAAATTGACACTTTGAGAAGTTTGGAACTTAGGGCTGGGTACCATACATATTTTGAGGGATTTGTTGAATAAGACCTGATCCTCTGAACCAGCCTCCTGGACTGTTTTGGTGATTTTCCTGTGTTTTCGGTATTTTTAGAGTATAAAAAGCAATAATTCCACAGTTTTGTTTGACATGTCTGTTGTAACATCCAGAGTTTGATTCCCTATCCCAGCCAGACAGGGCCTTTTTGGGTGGAGTTTGCACGTTATCCCCATGTCTGTAGTTTTTCTCTGGGCGATCCGGTGACTCCTACCACTAAAACATGCATACTGTATAAGGTATGAATAAATGTATTGATTTTGAAAACATAAACACATTGTACAACCATTATGTCAAAGCTCATAGAAATAATACATGTACATATCTATTGGAGCAAGAAAAAGTCAAATTTTGTGTAACCCCCCCCAACTCGGACTCTGAAGAGCGCAGGGTCGGGACTCCTGCCGGTGCATTGAGTCAGAACTAAACATGGGGAGGCTGCATTTCAGATTCATGCTGCTAAAATCTGGAACAATCTTCCTCAAAATGTGAAACAGGTTTCTTCTCTGACAAAGTTTTAAATCCAGGTTAGCTGTGCATACAACTGAGGGATTTTCTATTTTCATCATTCTTTTTAATGTACTAAATGAACACTAACTATATGATTTTAATTCCTTGTATTGTTCAGCACTTTAAGGTGCCTTGTGTAAAAATTGTGCTATACATATAAACTTGGCTTGCCGTCTTACAACCTGTCTTTACAAAACATATCCGCTTTCTTCATTAGCTGCATTCAAAACTAGCTTGTGAATAGTTTTTTTTGTGTTTTGCTCACTTATTTAGCAAAACATATATCCTCATATCTCTTTTCAACTGTATGAGTGAGTGAATGGTTGGGGGCTGCCTCCTGTGCCAGGCGGGGTTTGCATCCGTGACTGTGCGACGACAACAACATTTACAACCTTTCTGAAGCTTTCTGTCTTTGAAAAGAGCTGTGTAAATAAAGATGACTTACTTACGATCTTACAATAGTGCAAAACAAAACAAATCATTGCCAATCCCTTTACCTTCATGCACGATTTTCAAACCCTAGAGTTTGTGAACAACTTCATAACACAACTTGGCTGAGAGAGTGAATACATCTGCAGCCTCTAGAGAAATAAAGGGAAAAACTGTATTGAGGATGCCAGGAGAGGCCATATTGACAGAGAGGGACAGACAGAGAGACAGGAGGAAGGCGTCAGAGTGGAAAGGATTTATGAGTGGGGCCTGTCTGTTGGCGGTGGGCCTAGTCCCTCTGTGGTCCACTCCTCCATAATACCCAGCCCTCCTCCGGCTCCCATGTGTCTGCTGCTCCTCTCACACAAGTCCATACTGTTCGGATGCACACACGTACAATTACTCCTGTGCGGTGTCACTGGACTATACCCTCTGTTTAGCTCTGCTCCACGTCGCACTGTCCACCTGATCCACTCTGCAGCTGAAGGAGACCATGAAACCACTAAAAACAGCAATTGCATTTGTGTGCTGGAGTAAAGGGTGCTAAATGCTACGAGTGGTTACGTAGATCCCAGTGACACGGTGCAGACAGACATGCTGGACTGACCGTTTACAGCTTTGGCTAATTGGTTTGGTGTTGTGAGAATGGTTTTTGGTTTAAAATAGCTATCTTGGAAAAGAAAATTAGGTTTTTAATGGTGCCAACAAAAGTGCCAACAAGTGATAGGTCTTGTAAAGTTTGTAAAAGAACAATAAAAGACAGTAACTGTTACATAAGCAAATGTTTCTTTGTGTAGAGTCAGCTCCAGACACTAGTGTAAACTTCTAATTATAAATTATTGTAGTGTTTAAATCTACTGTTTGAACAATAAGTCGTACCAAGTTCTAATTCTGTCTGATGCCAAGTGGTATGCAAATATTTCTTCTTTTTTTTTTTATCTATGCCAACTAGTGTTTGTGATTATGTATTGAAATTTCTCAAATACTGAAACAAGTTATAATAATTCAATAAAAACATATATTTTCAATGATCAACAATTTATTGATCTGCCTGTCAATGGTGCTCGGACACCAACTCATGTCTGCAAATGTGTGATTGCAGAGATGGCAAAAGTACAAAGTCAGAAATTCTTAAAGTGGACATATTGTGTTTTCAAATAATTGATTTTTACATCTAAATCATTCATTTGTGGCCTATATAAAGCGTAACTGCAATGCCTGGGTCTGAGTCTCATTATTTGTTGCTCCACGGGCCTTTCTTCTACACCTGTTCTGAGGTGCGTCTGAGAGCAACCTGTTTTGGTGCTGTCTCTTTAAATGCAAATGAGGCGCTTTTGACCACGCCCCCATCCAGGTGACACAGGTTCAACTCCACCCTGAGCGGCCATTTTTGTAGTTTCTAAGCACAGATACAATTATCTCATAGAAACTTCTCATTACATCGCAAACATGAAGTAGGCCTTCCTCATTGACTGAAAGCAAATGTTAAGTTTCATTCTTAGTCCAGTCTTATTATCGACTCTTCTCTTTTTAGCTTTGGGATCCATGCGCACAGTCTATGATGCTCACACGCCGGTTTGTTTACAACAGCGGCCGCCTGGCGCGGGCCTACGTCGCAGGATAAGACGCACTACGTTGACAGAAATGTTTAAATTGAATATTAATTATGCACAATTTTACAGCATTTAAAAACGTTAAGAACGTTTTTCCTTCTACAGAAGGAAAAAGACGCATGCGCCTCCGGAGCCGCAGGTTGCCGACTCCTGGTTTATACAGTATGTGGAAGCAAATACTGTAGAGGATCAGGATATGTGCAGTTTCAACAATAAAATAAAATGCAATATTCTACATTACAAGAGGGTAATGAACATGTCTCAGAGTGAGGGAGGTGGACACAGACAACACTATTGTTTGTTACAGGGATGAGAATTGGTCAAAAAAGACTGAAATGCATATTGTCAGCCATTTGCTGGCTCTAAATCTGTTTAATTTGTTCACAACATATTACTTTTGGGCTCAAACATGAACTTTTAATGCAATGCAAAATGTAGGTATCAGAGCTTTAGGCCCTGTCCACACAAAGTCAAGCTCAGGCCTAAACGCAAAAATACTTTATCAATCCAGTGTACCGTCCATACGAGGCCGGCGTTTTGGGGGGGTGTAAACGAACATTTTTGAAAGTAGGTCCCAGATTGGAAAGATTTCAAAACTCCGTATATGCCGCTCCGTGGTTACTGCCTCTCCGCAATGTATCTGAGACGCTTGCGTCATCGCCCCGCCTCTTGTTAAAGCACGCATGCGCCGCACTCAGAAAATAATGACAACAACAATGTAGCTTGTTGGTTTTGTAATCCAGTGTGACCCGAAGCAACAGTTCAACCTCATCGTCCGCCCATACTAATGTAGTACCAGCTCGCCCACTCGCCATGTTGTCTGTTTACAAAATTCCGCGCATGCCCACGGAAGTTTGGGCTTGATCCCGTCATTGCGTCACAGCGCCACCAACAGGTCTGGCATAGTTTCACAGCGTTTTCAGGCGTATTGATTACATTCATATGGACGCACACATTTACTGAGCTAACTCCGTGTTTACAGAAAAAGTTTCTGAAATTATAAGCGTTTTGTCTTCGTGTGGATATAGCCTTATTTAGGGTGTTTAATTGCGATTCGAGAGGAGAGGGGAGACGCGGACTGTTTCCTGCAGCAGTGTATTTATTGGGTGCACAGATTACTCAAAGACACGCATGGTCCTGTGCGCGTTTATGGGGTTGGGTACATGGCCACGTTGAGGCTGCGCGCTCAGCCACAACACGGTGGAGCGGCTGCGAGCGGCTGGACGCTCACAGCCTCTCGCAGCCGCTGGACGCGGAAGCTGCTCATTACAAAGCGGCCGCAGATGCCCCGGAACACTACGGCCGCTGAGGTGGCGGAATCCCGTTCGAGTACATACAGCAGGTGCCCCGCGGATATGCGCGCCCCGCTCGAACAATTCTTAACGGATTTACACTTCTCATAAACATGTGTTTTGTATGAGGCAGACAGACCGGCCCAAATATGGGCATCGCCCTTTGGGCATTGCCCGGTACGCCCGATAGCCAGTCCAGCCCTGTTCGCTGGCATCCTTGAGCTTGGACTACTAATTTGAAGTAATGCACAGTAGAGGAGGGCTGGGCCGAAGTGTTTTGTTAGACGCCCATGCCTTTATATGGCAGTCTCGCTGCAAATACTGTGACGTAATAATTCTAAACACGTAATAGAGAATGGCAAAATCAGAACGGGTTGAAAAATCTTACCTAAACAGAATATGAAGTGTTCTCTGCAACCCATGAAGAGACTGATTTCAACTTTTTTGCACTTCTAGAGGCTCCAACTTCACAACATAAGGCATTTAAGGCACAAAAAGTGGATTTTTCATGATATGTCCCCTTTAAGTATAGTAAAAGTTGAAGTTGAAGCTTATCAATCAATCAATCAATCAATCAACGTTTATTTGTAGAGCGCCTTTCCTACACAAGGCAACGCAAAGCGCCTCACAACCCATATAACATCATGCATAAATCATCAAACATTAGAATTTAAGTAAACATAAAAAGACAGATTAAGAGCACAAGATATATAAAATCACACAAGTAGTTAAAAACCGTAAAACATTAAAATCACACAAGGGATTACAATCATAAATAATCATAAATAATCATAGCGCATTAAAAAGATTAAAGATAAAAACAAATATAAAATCATTCACTTGTATGCACAGCTAAAAAGAACTGTTTTCAGTTCAGTTTTAAAAACTGCTAGAGTAGACGCCTGTCTCACACTCTCGGGAAGACGGTTCCAGACTCTAGCTGCATGAATCTGAAACGCAGCTTCCCCATGTCTAGTTCCGACTCTTGGCACAAACAGAAGTCCAGTCCCTGTGCTCCTCAGAGCCCGAGTTGGTTCATATGGCACCAACATGTCGCGGATGTACCCTGGTGCGAGGCCATGGACAGACTTGTACACAAGTAAAGCTACTTTAAAATCTATTCTCTGAGCCACAGGAAGCCAGTGCAGAGACCTGAGGACCGGACTAATGTGGTCGTACTTCCTGGTTCTAGTCAGGACTCGAGCTGCAGCATTTTGGATGTACTGCAGCTGTTTTACCGCTTGTTTAGAGAGACCTGTGAACAAGCCATTGCAGTAGTCCAATCGACTGGAGACAAATGCGTGGATAAGAATCTCCAAGTCTGCTTTAGACACAATGTTTTTAATTTTAGCAATGTTTCTTAGGTGGAAGTAAGCTGATGATGTCACAGATGATATGTGGCTATTGAAATTTAAGTCTGAGTCCATTATTACTCCTAGATTTCTGACCTGAGTTGAGGGTTTTAGGGAGAGAGACTGGAGGTGGCAGATAACGCTCTCTCTTTGTTTTTGAGGTCCGAAAACAATAATTTCAGTTTTTTCTGTGTTTAGCTGGAGAAAGTTATTTTGCATCCAATCACTGATTTGTTGGATACAGTGAAGGAGCGAGTCCACTGGTCCATGTTCTCCTGCTGTCAGGGACACATAGACCTGAGTATCGTCAGCATAATTGTGATAGGACACGTTATTACTGTCTATTAACCTACCCAGAGGCAGCATGTAAATATTAAACAGGAGAGGCCCCAGGATTGATCCCTGTGGCACTCCGCAGGTTAGGGCCAGATGGTCTGAGATACAGTTTCCGATCTCCACAAAATACTTTCTGTCCTGTAGGTAGGATATAAACCAGCTTAGGGCTGTTCCAGAAACACCAACCCAGTCCTCAAGTCTCTGAATGAGGATACCATGATCGACAGTGTCGAAAGCAGCACTTAAATCTAACAGGATAAGAACTGAGACTTTTCCTGCGTCAGTGTTAAGTCTGATGTCATTTGTTACCTTCACTAGAGCGGTCTCTGTGCTGTGGTGGGGTCTAAAACCAGACTGGAACATATCAAAAGAGTGATTGATTATTAAAAATTCTGTAAGTTGTTGATAGACAACTTTTTCTAGAATTTTACCCATGAAAGGCAGATTTTAAATGGGCCGATAACTTTTAAGTGCCAAGGCATCCAGACTCCTCTTTTTTAGGAGGGGTCTGATGACTGCCGTTTTCAGGGCCATTGGGAATGTTCCAGATTCAAGAGACATATTTACTATATGCGTGAGTGAAGGTAAAAGACTGCTCAGAACAGATTTAAGAAATCTAGGAGGTAATACATCCAGGCTACATGTAGAAGAACTCAGACTTGTAATTATCATTTGGACAGTTTCATTTTGTACTGGTGTAAAGTGTGTCAGCCCAAAAAGCTTCACTGGCTGTTGGATTGTAATTTCTACTGTGGAGGTGATGGCATTTTTGATGCCTTGGACTTTGTCATTAAAAAACTCTGCAAACTCATTACATTTGGTTTTGGAGGTAAGCTCTGATGGCATCTGAACAGGGGGATCTGTCAATTTATTTACTGTTGAGAACAGAACGCGTAGATTGTTACTGCAACCTTCGATTGTTTCGGAAAAATAAGTTTCCCTCGTTCTACGTAGCACACTGTTGAACTTGCACAATGCATCTTTGAAGATCTCATGGTCAACTTGGAGATTTGACTTTCGCCACTTCCGCTCGGCTCTCCGGCACTCTCTCTTCTGTGCCCTGACAGAGTCTGCTTTTGTCCATGGCGCCTTTTGCTTATTTGTAACAATTTTGACCTTTACAGGAGCAATCGTGTCCAGAACATCCAAAACACTAGAGGTGACAGAGTTAAGTAATTCATCCACAGTAGAACACAACGTGTTATCAAAGTTTATCATCCCCATGAAAAGTTCACCTGTATTTTTGTTTATGTGTCTTCTTCTTCTAACAATTGAGGATTCAGCTCGTGCTTTACTATTGAGACACATATCAAAAAATACACAGAAATGATCTGACAGAGCAACATTGGCCACATTTACATTTGAGATATTAACCCCTTTAGTAATTAGCAGATCGAGAGTGTGTCCTCTGCTATGGGTGGGGCCACTCACATGCTGAGTGAGACCAAAGGTTTCCAGCACAGAGCTCAGCTCTTTCGCGTATCTATCATTAACGTTATCTACATGTATATTAAAATCACCTATGACGACTAAACTATCAAAGTCTGTGCACACAACTGAAAGCAACTCGGTGAAATGATCAGTGAAACCATGACATGACTGTGGCGGCTTGTACACAACAATAATAAGAATAGAAGATTGTTTTTGTTCTATTTTAAAAGAGACATACTCAAATGAGGAAAATTTCCCAAGAGGTACTCTATGGGAGACAATACAATCTTTAAAAACTGCTGCTGTGCCTCCTCCTCTTTTATTTTCTCGAATTTCTGATTCAAATTTGAAATTTGGTGGTGTTGTTTCTATTAAGACTGCATTTTCTGTATTATGGTCAAGCCAAGTTTCAGTCATAAACATAAATTCAAGATCATAAGACCAGATAAAATTATTAATTAAAAATGATTTATTGCATAGTGATCTGACATTAAGCAGAGCAAGGTTAAAAATAATATCAGTGTCAGTGGGTTTAGTTCAGTGTTTTTCAACCTTTTTTGAGCCAAGGCACACTTTTTTCACTGAAAAAATCTTGCGGCACACCTCCAGGAGAAAATGTAAAATGTATACAGTACTAATGTAAAAAAATATATACTGTACATACTCTGTGTGATATATAAAGTATATCTTATCTTATAATGTATACAGTATACTCTGTAGCCTATATTCACAATATACAGTTATTCTCATCAAAATGCTTAAGTCCAGGCCTTGAAATTAAGCTTTATTTAATATTTCTCGATATAATTAACAAGAGTTTGGGAATAAAGTGGCATAACTGTGTGGAAAAAAACTAAGAAAATCCACTCTCTGCCCAAATAGTCAAATAATAACTCACACAAAGAACATGCATTGTTACTGCATGGGAAACATTTTGGTATCCGAGCTTTAAATTCAGGAGTTTTGGATGAGGGACACGGGAGGTCCTGAACGCGAGTCCATGGTTCTGTCCGGTCCGCATGTCTGTGGTTCTGTCCACTCGACTACGGTCTGCGCTCGGTTCCCAGTTCAGAAGTGCGTTCGCGAGAGCTGTTGTACAAAAATTGTACATTTCATAGTTAAACCACTACAACGCGGCCACAGCTACCCCGGGGCAGAGCGGAGGATGTTAATCCTGTTCAGAAACGGCATAATTCATTTTCAAAAACGTCTCTATCACTTTCACTTCTCACTCGCCACAAAGCTCTTGTCTCGCTCCCTCACACATTTGTTGGTCGCATCCAATTTTACCTTTCTCGCCACAATGCTGACCTGTTACAGCCAGTGGTCGCATCCAATTTTTCAGTTTCAAAGTACTTAGCTATCTGCTGCCATCTACTGATTTGAAAAAGTATTACATGGTTACTCACAGTTCAAAACAAGTCACCGCTCGTCAACAGCGAATGCAGCTATTTTTAGACAAAGTAGACGAATTTCTCACGGCACACCAGACAATATCATACGGCACACTAGTGTGCCGCGGCACAGTGGTTGAAAAACACTGGTTTAGTTGATTGACTACAAAGAATTGGAATTAGATTTCCTGAGTTGGACCGTCTAACTGCTGTCCTTCTGTTATATTTGTGTTTATTCAAATTAAAACACATTTCTGAGCCGGTGCGAGGAAAACACACAGTCTCTATTGATTTAAAAAGTGAACTCTGTTTTACTTTGTTAAGTTCCAGATGCATGACTGAGTAAGTACCGTTCAGTGGCAGGACTGGTATTACACTGCCAGACGGACAGAGGTCAGTGTTTGCACCACAGTACTCACCCGGTGCTGGAGTGGAGGAGGAAGGTGGTGGTGGGGGCCGAGAGGCCTCGGATGTATACAGTCACGCCCCCCTCGGGGAGCACTGAACAACATGGCGTAAAAAGTCCATCAATAAACTGGTACCGTATCTGTTCGGGTGCAGACCGTCTGGACGATAGGCCACGTGACGCTTCCAGAACAGGCCAAAGTTGTTCACAAAAACAAAGTTAAAAGTGCTGCATGCAGACTGGAGCCACATATTCAGCGCCACAACGCGACTGTACAAGCAGTCTCCCCGGTTTACAGTCGGGACTGGACCAGAGATAAAAACACACAACCCGGAGGACTGGAGGAGGCGGAATAGATCCATAAAATGCTTCTTTGTGACCTCTGACTGCTGCAGCTTCATGTCGTTGATCCCCACATGCACGATTACCTTTGAAATGGTATCAGGCAGGGACTGAAGCAGAGGAGGGAGACGGATGAGCAGATCTGGAACAGTGGCTCCGGGAAAACACTGAGTGACCGCGTTAAAAAAGCGGACGTGTCTCACGATGGAATCTCCAACAATCAAAGTAGTCGGGGCGAAGAGTGGACGTAGCCGCGGAGAGGGCGCTCGGTGTCCATGGCCGGAACCAGCGGGCTCATCCAGGGATGAGTCCGAACCAGGGCGCTGCTGAACACATGGAGGGGAGCGGGGGTGTTGATTCTCAGCTCCGGGCAACCTGTGTGCTCGGGGACGCTGGAGCGGCGTGAGGAGCAGGCTCGGGTCGCTGCTGTTGACCCGGTGGAGGTAAGCGGTGGTGATGCACTGGGGTCAGAGAAGGGGAATGACCACTCTTTCGTCTGAGGACGGCTTCCTTTAGGAGCGTTTTTCTCGCAGTGGACTTAGATCCACGAACGGCAGAGTACGCTGCAGAGTCCAGGGGTTCTGCTGAGGGGGCTGGGATGTCAGCGGAGAGGGCTGCATAGCGGTTTGACAGGCTTAGGACATGGGCCACGGCGCTGGATGGCTCCTCGCAGTTCGCGGGTTCCTCATTCGGAACCGGGCGCTTAGGTGTAGAACAGGAGGGTCCAGAGCTGACAGACCTCTCCCACACAACAGTGTCACAGTATGCAGCGCTCAGTGACATAAGTCGTGAGTGCTGCCCGCCAGCGACATCAAAAAGTTTGGACACGAGTGATTGTTTTTCCTGTAGCTCTGCAGTGAGGCGAAGGACTTCTTTACGGAGGTCTGCAATAGTGGCACGGTCCCTCTCACGAAACTCCAATGTGAGGCGACTAATGTCGTTTATAGGGTTTGTGGTTATTGCAGTGTCGCTTTCCATGTCTGTGTAGGTTTAATAAAAGCTCATGACGTGGTGCACTCGTGGTGCTAGTACCTAGCTTTAGCATCCTTTAGCTTTAGCATATTGACATAATGACACTGAAGTCTTCAGATTTACTATGAAGCCGCTCAACTGCATGTGTGCTTGTCAGCTTACGAGTCCACACAGTTCAACTTGACCAATGCACAAACAGCACCTTGATGCAAGGACTGAGAGCCTCTGTTTAATGCAGCCTTGAAGTAAGTAAGTAAGTTAGTAAGTAAGTTTTTATTTATATACCGCCTTTTCACTGCAGAATTGAGTCTCAAAGCGGTTTACAATTGTTAATTTTGGGCATTTGTCTCTCACTCCACACAGAGATGGGAGCGGGGTCGCCAGTACAGGAGGCACATGCTAAAACTATTGGACATATTTTTAGTGGTAGGGGAAACCAGAGTACCTGGAGGAAACCTACGCAGACACGGGGAGAACATGCAAACTCCACTCAGAAAGGCCCTGGTCCGACCGGGATTCAAACCCAGGACCTTCTTGCTGAGAGGCGAGAGTGCTATCCACTCAGCCACCGTGCCGCCCAGTGGCACGGTGGAGTGACACCAATGAGCACAGTTCATAGAGACTTACCTATCCATCTCCCCTTTCTCTTCTGGTTTATCCATTGCCGGGTTACAGGGGCAGCAGTCAAAGCAGAGACGCCCAGACTTTACCAATCCACACAAACTTACTCCAGCTCATCCGGGATAAGATTAGGGTTAGGGCTAGGTGTTTTCAGGTAATATTCCCTTCCTTAGTCTTTTCAACGTCCGTACCGAAACAGAAGCCCGAGCTGAGGTCCTCAGGCAGCGCCCAGCCAGTCTGCGGAGGAACTTGTTGATTATTATATACAGTATTTGTGTTCAGTGATCAACAGACTTTTTAGGTTGCCTGTGAAACATTTAAGATTTTGTGTTCAACTGTAGAAGAGTTTACTGGTACTGAAAATAACAAATACACAAAATCCAGCTGTTACAGTATTTAACTAAGAATAATAAACATAAATATCATTCATTTTATTTCATGGCTCCTTTTAAAACACCTAAAGATGTCTTAAAGTAGATTAGAACATCACACAATACATTAAAAAAATCTTTTTCAAATTTTTAAAATAAATACGTTCTTAGATGAGATTTGAAAGTCCTGCTTTAGTCCTGCTTTAGACCAGAATTAGTCCTTTTTTAGACCTAGTTTGGACCTGGTTTAGTCCTGCTTTAGTTCTGGTTTAGATTGTTTATTCCTGCTTAAATCCTGGTCTGGACAGGGTCTAGTCCTGCTTAAGTCGTAGTTTAGTCCTGGTTTGGACTTGTTTAGAAGCATAGCTAACCATGTGCACCATCTCTACCACATACAGTAAATGAAGCCATAGGTTACTGTACACGACCCGCCACAACTATTGAGAAGCCGGCTCACTTCAGCAGAGGTCCACCCAGTTGGGAAAAGCAGGACTGGAATGAATCACAGAGATTTATTTGTGAGATGAAGGTGTGATAGAATTCAGAAGGACACTGGGGTTGAGGCGCATGTGTTCAAAGGGAGCGCGTGAGGGATTCGAAAACAAGAAGAAAGGAGAAAGTAGAACAACACCAGTGACACGCAAGAAAGATGAGAGAAGAGAGGGTAGAGGAAAGTTTGGACTCTGTGTGAAGATGACTCTTGATTGTTGCCGTCCATGTACAGTATACAGCGGGGTTCAAATACAACTCTGCTGTCGTACTTACATCTTACTCCGTCAGATCAGACAAAGTTTATTGTTCTGTCCATTTCTCGCAATCCAATCCGTGTGCATTTATGGACACAGATCAACATTTATAAACACTGGTCATCTGCCCTAGCCTGGTCTTACCCCATCATGGTACTAATTTCATTTGGTACTAAGGTCTGGATTTGCTCCATTGAGCTCCGTGAACAGGTGAGAGGGGTTAACTCCTTTCGCAGATTGAAACGATTGGATCTGAGTTTACCGTGACGTATGTAATGCGCCCGAGTGAGTGAGAAATTTAGCATTAGCCTAGCTCTAGCATTTAGCCTCGCTTTAGCCATCTCCTTTACCATTAAAGGAGCCCGTGGGGAGTAGAGCCACAACATCTTTGCAGCAATGACATTTGCTAAACATTCCTCATGCCCGGGCTTCAATTTCTTGATATTAGGAACTGAACCAGAACGGATTATTTTACTATCGCATTTTCAGCCATTGCCAAACTACAACCAGCAAATTCAGCGCAAACTCTTGACGTCACTGACAGCTACCTACAACACCCGCCTCCCCCGCTCGCTGGATTGCGGAGTGAGTGGATTCAACCGAGGAAACTGCAGCCACTAGGATCACATAGGAAATGATAATGGACTAGAGTTCACAGATGGCTAAGTCCGAGCTACATCTGCCCTTATGGACCATTGACTATGTGTGTTTTTGATCATTGTGTTTGAGCTGTTTGATTCTCTGATCTGTGTTGGCGAATTCAACGGTATTGTGAAGTCCTCCGCGATAACTACTGTTGTGATTTGAATTGAGCTGCATTAAAGATGTATTTGTTTATTAAACTTGGGGTATGCAAACTTGATTTTGGTCCACAACATGTCTTTATCTAAATAGAAAACGACTCATAATTTGCATATGTGTAAGAACCGTGCGAGTCACAATTTTGAGAGTGAGAGCTGGTCCTCTCTCTTTCACTTTTCTGTCTGAAAAAGCAAATCCAAAGACGCAACAGAGGCCAAAAAATACATGCTTGTCAAAACTAGTGATAGTTTTGAAAGCGAGGAACTGTTTGAGATTTTATTACATAGTTTCATTTTTGTGGTTGAGGAAAATTAGGTGCCCCAGATTTTACAGATGTTGCTTTATTTTTGAATGCAAACTTCTTAGAAAAATGTATACCCAAATGATTCCTCAATATTGCATATAAGTCCAACCTCCAATCATCAACTTTCTGTGCCTCGTGCATATGTGTGATTTTGGTCTTGTTCGCCGCCGTACATCCACCTTGAAGCAGATACATATTGATTTTCGCTCTTTCGCCGCTCCTCTTACATGTCGTGGTGAGTCATTGCCACGATCTCTTCTGGTTTACATGACAGAGGAAGGAGAGATATCCACTGGGCACATATAACCTTTGTGCCTCATGTAAGTGGACAGGTGGAGAGGAGAGTGCAGTGACGCTCAGCCTTGAGAATCCTGAGAGGTCAGTCTTTTGAATGCGGCGTCCGCCGAGAATAATAAAATCTGTAGTGTAGCGTACGTTCTAGTGCCGTGGCCCGCGGGACATATGCGGCCCACTGTCTAATTTTAAGTGGCCCTCTGCTTTGCTGAGTAGCCATTGAGATACGTTCACAGCGTCATCCATCCATATTTTTTGTATATTCTGACTTTATTTTTGATTGTGTCACAAAATTCCAAAACATTTTATCTTTTGAAAACTTGCATCTCCTGTGGCGTCTTGGCTCTGAGCTGATTAAGCTTAGTGATGTTAGTCCTCTTTTTCTTTATGAAAAAGTCGATCTTAAGAAGTGACAGAGGTCAGAAATACAAGTATAGCCCTAAATCACAACTTAACAAAACTGTTGAATTCACAAACACAGATCAGAGAATCAACAGTTAAGACATAAAGAATATCCATCCATCCATCCATCCATCCATCCATCCATTTTCTACCCTTTAATCCATTTCTGGGTCAGGGGGGTGGCAGTCAGAAATGCCACCCAAGTCTCGTTGCACCAGCCCCTCACTGACCCTCTGCAGGTGGTGAGTCCACAGGAGGACGGCTGCTCTCTGAGTGTGAGCATAGCCTTGATCATTCAGTGGGGGCTTTGGGCAAAGTGGGGTTAAGTGTCTTGCCCAAGGACACAACGACAGCAGTCAACAGCGGGAGTCGGTGGAGAAGGTGCAGAGGTGGGAAATGAACCCACGACCTTCAGGCCTGAAGGCCAATGCTCTACCAACTGAGCTACTGTTGCCCCCGACATAAAGAATATAGAACACTAAAGGTATTGGTCCATAGGGGAGTTGACCAATGTCCATGAATGTTGATAAATGTCCTTAAAGGTCATGGACATGGTCAAAACTGTTTTGAGAGCACGGAGCTAGTAACATGGATAATTTTTTTAAATATTCGAAACCCCAATTGAAAGCCCGGGTACCAAGGACTTTAAGTTATTCACATTACAGCTCTACATTGTGTTCTTGTTCATATTGCTTGAGCCTCATTATTTTCCCACTGTTCATTCATGGCAAACCTGACATTTCTTATCTGGTTTTCCTATCTAGTTAAATAGAATAATCTCAAAAAATGTTTTCACCCATCCAGTTTCCAGTATTTCTGTGTGATTGATGACCGTTAGAGGGACCACAGGTGCAGAGCAGCAGCCAATTCCCATAGTGTGCCCCAGGGCAGCTCTGGCATTAGCTTGGCAACATTGGAATAAATACTGCAACTCATTGTGAATTTACTTTGAACTCTAAGCACCATTATTATTTTATATCCAAACACGATGCAAGATGCAAAACTAAAATTCTACGGCTCTAAAGGGAATATACTGTATATTTCAAACCTCACAGATCTCAGTCATGTCTGTTTTCTATTTGCAAATTGGTGTAAAACGTATGAAAGCAACCACTTTGCAACATTACCCCATCATTACACCGTTAATTTCCCACCATTAGCAAGCCATGTTGTTAAACTTCTATCACATACACACACACACACACACACACACATACACATATACACAACCCAAAAAATCCATTCTTCATGCTGCAAAGTTTTTTCTTTTTTTAAGAAATATAGGGCTTTGGCCACGGCTATAGTTGCCTGTGATGGGAGTGAGGCAGTGAAGACTATAATCAGTGTCAGCTCACACAGCCAGCCCTGACATTGCACACTGAGAGCCTCTCCGACACACACAACACGCACACACAAACTCCGCTGTCGTTCACGATCTGTCTGTCGCCCCGGTCTCACGCCCACTCCCTCTCTCCTCTTACACATAGATTGATGCTCAGTAGCGTTGCGGCGAAAGTGACCGCGCGCTCGCTGGCATCAGGGAAGAGGGTGGGGGGAGGGCGCAGCGAGGGGAGTTGGGACAAAGAGGATGTCAGTCTACATTCTAGTGGGTGCTCTGTGTTGGTTGCAATGGTCCAGGAATGGCAGGATTTCATTTTATGACAGTAGAAGTGGTTCGTATGTGTGTGTGTGTGTGTGTGTGTGTGTGTGTGTGTGTGTGTGTGTGTGTGTGTGCGTGTGCATGTGTTGGGTTGTATGGGTTTTATCTGGGTAGAGCCGTCGAGCAATTCAGAGCCTGTCAGTCAGTGTGGAGAACGGGAGAAGAAGATGGAGAGATGAAAAATAGGGAGAAGAGCTTTTCAAGATTGGGAATTGTAGTGTTGGTTTTTCAACATGGCCACGGTCGGGTCAAATGTTAACATACTTTTCCCACTTAGTTAAATAAAAGTGTTGTGGCTTCCTGCAAACCTGAGCCGGTCAGAGTGGGTTTATGAAAGTAAGTAAGTAGTTTTTTTATTTATATAGCGCATTTTACAGACCAAGGTAAATCCAAGTGTTTTACAATTGTTCAGAGTTCAGATATTTTTCCATTCTCTCCACACGGTGATGATGGAAGTGAGACGCCAAAACCCCCAACAACAGCCATTCACTCACTCATTTCATGTTTTTAGTGGTAGGGGAAACCGGAGCACCAGGAGGAAACCGGAGCACCAGGAAGAAACTGGAGCACCAGGAGGAAACCAGAGCACCAGGAGGAAACCTAAACAGACATGGGGAGAACATGTAAACTCCAAACAGAAAGGCGCATTTTGAAGCCAATGCTAAAAGAGTCTGATTCCAGTATTGCGTTTGAAGTGTGAAAATAATGCAGCAAACAAAAGATAAATTATAAACTGTAATGAACTGAAGTAAGCAAACAAAACGTAAACGGTCGGAAAGAAATAAATAAACGGCTCCCGACGCAGCCCTGACTCATCTCTCGTGTGACAGATGCAAACAAAAAGGTTTAAAGTTACATTTACCGTATGTTTCAATCTCCTCCAAATCAGCCACAAAAACTTCCCTTTTTGCAAGCAAACCAATTAAAATCTAGTGGTTCAATTCACAGTCGAACGGTTGTGATGCAGTGGTTAAAGGAAAACCTGGATTGCATCTGGAAGCAGGAGTCAGCCCTGTCAGTGCAGCTTAAATGAGGAAGGCGTCAGGGTGTCCGTCCTTCTCTGTGACACGCCGCCTGGACATCGCAGCAGACACTGAGACAGGAGCCTGCTGCCAGATGAGCATTTGAATAGGATGTGATGAGTGCCTCTTCCTCACAATATCTGCTCACAAAAGAAAGGAAGGAATAATTGTCAGTGGGTGTTCACAGACTTTGGCAAGGACCTTTACAATATTCTGCAGCAAGCCTATGTTTTACATAGATATAGAGGTGCAGGGGATTCCGGACCATGCCTTGTTCCGCATATAGTGAGTGTTCTGATGGAGTGGGACTGCGGAAATTGGAAGTTCTTTGGGCAGCTTTGAATCAGTTCAGATTTCTCCAACTCATTTTAAATCTATGGCCTTTGCCCCTCAACAACAGCAGTTTACTGGACTCTAGAAGAAGCTTACTTACTGCCAAATTAACCAACTCAGACTCTGAGGAGCACAGGGACTGGCCTCCTGCTGGGACTCTGAGGAGCACAGGGACTGGCCTCCTGCTGGGACTCTGAGGAGCACAGGGACTGGCCTTCTGCTGGGACTCTGAGGAGCACAGGGACTGGCCTCCTGCTGGGACTTTGAGGAGCACAGGGACTGGCCTTCTGCTGGGACTCTGAGGAGCACAGGGACTGGCCTTCTGCTGGGACTCTGAGGAGCACAGGGACTGGCCTCTTGCTGGGACTTTGAGGACTACAAGGACTGGCCTCCTGCTTTGACTCTGAGGAGCACAGGGACTAGCTTCCTGCTGGGACTTTGACGAGTACAGGGACTGGCCTCCTGCTTTGACTCTGAGAAGCACGGGGACTGGCCTCCTGCTGGTGCCCAAAGTCAGAATTAAACATATTTGTTCCTGCTAAAATCTGGAACAATCTTACTTAAAATGTGGGACAGGCTTCTTCTCTGACGATGTTGAAATCCTGGTTAAAAACATTATTTTTATCTTTACTATTTCTCATTTTCCGGGATTATTACTGATTTTTGATGCCTTGTGCGATTCTTTCTATCTTGTTTTGTTCAGGAATTGAGTTTCCTTGGGCTTCCATTGTGCTATACAAATAAACTTTCCATGCCTTGCCTACTTACTTGCTTAAATTCCAAACTTTTTTTTTCCAGAAACATTGATGAGCGTAATGGGTGGTAGTCATTTTTAAATATGTGCTTTGAACACTACCATAATGTGCTTCTTGTTTACGCTTTTGTGCACCAATGGTCACTGACAATGAACCATGACATCCAATCGCCAATATTTCAATTTTATACCTGCATGTAAAAATACAGCTTGCTTCAATAAAATTCCATAAACTTAAATCATGCATAGCCTCATTAGAATTAAACAGGAAGACGTGCCTGCGGAGTTGGGGGAAGGACATTTGGGAGTCTGAGTATAGGCTTAGGGGGAGGACACTTTATGGGGAAGTGGAGAGAGCCGGAGATGCTGTTTACTCCCCGAGGTGCGCGGGGCTAGGGCAGGCCCGCGGGCACAGTTGGCATGCAGCTGGGCACGCTGTCGCTGCCTGGGTCCCTACGGCAGGCTGCGTGCTGAAACTGCCTTCACTGGGAGAGCAGAGGTCGGAGGGAAACAAGAGGCTACGAGGGAAGATGGAGAGAGAGAGAGAGAGATGTGGAACCACTGCCTGGTTTAAAATGCCATCTCTGCTGTCCGTTCATTGCTGCAGCTCAAGGAGGAAGTCGTATACTGTCGCACTTGCAGAATGAGTGTGTTGTGTGTGTTCAAGTATAGAGGGAAAGTCCAGGCTTTTGTCTTCTGTCATACAGCGAAATGAGAAAGCATGTTTCTGCAGCCAAAACATGTCAACAAGGTAATACATCTAAACTTGTCTTTCAAAAGAACTAAAAAAGCGTTTTAACATCAGCACATACTTATTGTAATACCGAGATGATTTGGCAGAGGGGAAAACAAACTAGTGATCTTCTATGTCAACGCTTTGTTGTCATATTTGTGGTGATGAACAGTGTTGCCACTTTAAACTCAGGTCACATGATTCCTTATTTTAAACCTAAAACAATCAAAATATATAATTATGATATACAAGTGTCATTCATAATCACTGTAAAGCAGACAGAGCACACTGCGTTCTTTCACTCTTTGTCCTCATGTCATCAGCTTCTGGATGTATCACTCCCTCGGTCACCTCCCCTCGCCCTGTCCCCTTCGACTTCACCCACCCAGCTGCCCCGGCATGACCCAGGCACCGCTGCCCATGGTGACCACACGGGGGCGGAGGTGGAGGTTCTGAGTGGACCTCTCCTCCTCCTCTACTCCAGGGAACACAACACTTGCAATCACAAATCACACCACACAGGCCGCATGCAGTTTCCATGTTACAAACCCGGGATCCTCTGTGAAGCTGCTTTTTATTTACCAACAAGATGGATGTTGGAGCCAAAGTGTGCTGTTATTTTCCATCACATACACACTACTGTAATCTGATGTTTGAATAATTGTTACTGTATTAGAATGTGACGGCATGATCTTGTCGTGAAGGGAGATGATGGAGGACTCAAAATGCAGGAATGAAAAACATATAAATGATTTGATGATGAAAAAACAAAATTCCAAAGGTAATATAACAAATGCAAAATACCAAAACGGAACCAGGAACGAAGACATGAACGAACGAAGACACTATAATGAACAAGCAACTAGAAGAGAGTAGCACAGGTACATATAGACACTCAGGCCCCGTCCCAACACTCGCACTTCCACCCTCGCGCCCCTCATTTGCGCGTTCCCGAGTATGGGTGCGAGTGCATAGGGTGTCCCAATCCTCCAGGGAGGTCTTTGGCCCCGCCCCCTTTGTGCCCCTGATCCACACTTCGCTGTAGTCTGCATCTAAGCGGACTCTGGCGAAGGATATTGCCCAGAATTCTTTGCAGTACACACAAAAATGTCGAGAAAATGCATTCAAGTCTAAGTTTTGAAATATATATGCTGTATGTGTGTAAATAAGTTGTGCTATGTTACTTGGAAAGAAGCATAAATGTCTGATGAAGAATTACGGACTTTCTATGCTAACAATTTCATAACTTTTTTAATGCAAGGGTTCATAAAACATTCAATTTAA
Source organism: Knipowitschia caucasica (assembly GCA_964034765.1). Taxonomy (NCBI): domain Eukaryota; kingdom Metazoa; phylum Chordata; class Actinopteri; order Gobiiformes; family Gobiidae; genus Knipowitschia; species Knipowitschia caucasica. The sequence continues at coordinate 5,391,580 of OZ035829.1, read as the reverse complement.
ACTTTACACTTAATACAATAAAGTTAGGATGTATAAAAACTGACCAGGTAACAGTACGTTACCCACATTTAACTTAAAATTACACAGCTATCTCAAATTACGAATAACCAATATACATGCATTTTAGCGTGTGTGGAGCAACTCATTTTGTTTCCCACAGGGTCGGACGAAATGACCTTTAATCTGGTAAATTTTAGGTCTGAAAATGACGAGTCGATGTCGTAACCAGCACTGTCCCAATTCCGCCTTTTTTTGTACGCTTGTAAACTGCGCACTCAAACCCTTGTGTGCACTTCAAACAAATGCACACTTCGTAGAGGAGTGTAGGGGGCAGTGTGGGTGATGGGATAGGGCCAGACACAGGTGAAACACATGAGGGCGGGGCAGACCATCAATACAGGGGAACAACACAGGAGGTACAACTGAAACCAAACCACAGAAAACTGATGTCAAAATAAAACCAAAGTACAAAAATAAAATCCAGACCATGACAGAACGGCGTGTCCACACTGACAAAATGTGGACAAGTTCCAAAATGGCGTGCGTAAAGATAGAGCCATCATTGATACATGACTATTAGGAAGTGGGTTGTCATCTTTGCAGTCTGGCTCTATGCTTCTAGTTTTGTTTCTGGAAATGGAAATACACTTTGCAACCCTATGGCGACTTTCCATGAGTCAAACATGGCTTAAGCTCATAACATCTTCGAATAATTAATCCACTAACATCGACTTCTAGTTAAGTAAGTCCAGCTGTGTTGTTCTAACTTGTATAATAAAACCCTACTGCTTCTTATTGGATAAAATGCCTCATTATTTGGAAAAAAATGTGAACAGAAAGGTCAATGATGTCATGTGAAGTGTCTCTATAATCTTAGCTATGCAAAGAATGAGAAAATATGATTTTAAAGAAAAATATCTCCAGTGGCTTTCAGTTTTTTCCGACATAAAGCGCTGAAGTTATCTTTCAACGTCTTCAAGGTCATTTTTTGATTGTGAATATTCAGTATTGTGTGGCACTCAATCAACATATTTTCTAAAGCTTATCTAAAATCAGTGCTTAACATTTTGCACAAGGTGTCATTTCTACATGACAAAACCGTTCTGGACTAATTGATTCACTGCAGAATATCAGTTGCATTGCTCTTGATCCGGAAGAGAGAGACTGCCATGGTGCGTTCCAGCCGTCTGACTAACCGCATTCTTACCATAGCCTGCCAATTAACAATCTTTACTGCAAATCCCACCACATAACCTCACCCAACCGTCGACCGAGAGCGCACAAAGAACATTAACATTTTAAACCTGTGCCAGCGTCTTAATCGAGACACATGCAAGCCATTAGGAGGCCACTCTGAATTCCTTTGCGAGTGAAGAGAGAAATGCTCTAGTTTGCCATACCAAAACAGACTCGTAATAATAGTGAGATTGGAATCGTATCATTCCTAGGTTGCTGAAGCTCACATTAGCATTCTGAAGCTCACATTAGCATTCTGAAGCTTTGTGACCCAGATTTTGAAAGCCACATCCCACCTATCATTTCTGTAACTCATGTCCTGTCCTGTGCACTTTATACAAATATTGTTCCTTTTCAGTCTCTATTGGCAGGGTGTATATTTGTCACTGTCAGCTTGGCGGCTTTTCATGCGCACGCCATGACATCACCACTGCGATAAGGATGTTTTGGATCATGAGCAGTTTACCATTACTCTGCAGCTACAAGTTGATAGTCGTCTCATCTGTTCTTATGTTGTTCCAGGACTTTTAAAGCTTTTTCAAGAACCTCATTAGTCCAGTTCTTAGGTCTCTGCACTGGCTTCCTGTGGCTCAAAGAATTGACTTTAAAGCAGCTCTGCTTGTGTATAAGTCTCTACATGGCCTTATCTGAGACATGTTAGCGCCATATGAACCGGCTCGGACTCTGAGGAGCACAGGGACTGGCCTCCTGCTGGTGCCTAGGGTCAGGACTAAACATGGGGAGGCAGCGTTTCAAATTTATGCGGTCAGAATTTGGAGCAGTCTTTCTGAGCTTCTGAGACAGGCCTCGTCCTTGGCAATGTTTAAGTCCAGGCTGAAAACTGTCTTATCCAGGTATGCATATGACTCATCTGAAGCATTTTTTTTTTTCAATGTTCGTAACTTTTATCTTTTTAATACATTATTTTTCATATGTATATACACTGTTTTTGTTTTAATTGTTCTTTTAATTGCTTGTGAAGCACTTTGGGTTCCACTGTATGAATTGTGCTTTATAAATACATATGATTGATTGATTTGATTGAACCTGTTTGGCAAGTTCTATTCTGGTCTTTCTGTTTTACAGACTGACCAATGGTTTTCTAATGGTTAACCGTATGTACAGGTACTTTAACATTTATGGACATGTATGGACATTGATCATCTAGCCCTTGGGCGGCACGGTGGCTGAGTGGATAGCACTCTCGCCTCTCAGCAAGAAGGTCCTGGGTTCGAATCCCGGCCGGACCAGGGCCTTTCTGAGTGGAGTTTGCATGTTCTCCCCGTGTGTGCGTAGGTTTCCTCCGGGTACTCCGGTTTCCCCTACCACTAAAAATATGTACAATAGGTCTGGCATGCGCCTCCTGTTCGGCGACCCCGCTCCCATCTCTGTGTGGAGTGAGAGGACAAGTGCCCAGAAATAACAATTGTAAACCGCTTTGTGACTCTGGTCTGTGAAAGGCGGTATATAAATAAAGATTACTTACTACTTACTTACTAAGGACCAATGACTCTATATGATTATTTTAATTACTGCATTTCTTGTGTCTGTTTCATTCTCTGACATGTGTTGGCGAATTCAACGTTTTTGTCAAGTCCTCCGAGAAAACCACTGAGGTGATTTAGAGCTATACAAGAATACATTTATGTGCCGTTTACAAGGACGCTGCAACATTAAAACGGCAGAGTAGGTTATCAGTTTGGCCTTTCGTTTACATGAACACGGTGTTTCGTGTTGTAAAGATCCACGGCCCACTACTGGTCAGGCGCTAGAACTACATAGTTTACCATCGCCTGAATTGAATTGATATGTATGAACCTGTATTCATTATTCTTGGCATTGCGATTCCTGCGCCTACCTCCTGGATACTTTCTTTTTCATCTGCATTCCCACCTGTTGTGAAGAGGGACCAGGGTCTTTGGATAATTCTTAGCATAGCAGTGCATTTCTTAAGCACAAAACCGTAACTTGATGGTGGTTGAGGACAAGTAAATAAGAAAACCCACAGTCTTACAAGGTCTACTCTTCTTGGCATCTTCTCTGCTCTTCTCTCAGGTGATTCAGCCGACGGGTCTTTGAATGGGGTCCCTATGGCGACGGCCCGGCTCGCAGCCAAACCAGCGCTGCTTGCTGATGCTGTTTGGTGAGTACGGGTAGAAGGGCCACGTCAGAGCATGCAGGCACCACACCAAATGTTGTCCTTATATCATTAATAGTATTAGCTTGAAATATCATTAGAATTGGTTTTTTGGAGTATCATAATAATTTTGATTCTGAAGTTGACAATCAGCATCTGTTTAATTAATAGCTTTTATACTGTTTTATAACATAATGTTTGCATGAAATTGGCAATAAACTGATTTAAGAGGGATGTTGGGGCTTATGGCTTAAATCAGATGGGTATATACACTGCAAAAATGATAATATATTAGGTAATAATTGCTTAAATCAAGTATTTTTTTTATTTTTTTTTTAAACAAGATAATTTAGCTTGTCCTATTGGAAAATCTTGTTTTAAAGCAGGCAGAATGTGCTCAAATTAAGATACATTTTACCAAATTTGAACCAATTTGGAGTTATTTTCCATCACTTTTTACAGTGTACAAGAGGCAGCTCACTCTCAGAGAACAACATTCAATGCAGACGTAAAAAGATTTGTGTAAATGATGCTTTTATGTCAATGTTTACAACAGATTTGTCGCACTGGCTCTGACGATTATACATCTGAGGATCTTTTACAACAGCTCATTCTTCATCTGCAGTGTCTTCATATTTTTTGGGGGAATTGATAGAATTGACTAAAATATGTTTACACAGTAATTTAGTCCTAGGCCTGTACAACATGTATTACATGATTTTAACCTATCCGCATATGCCACCATTTTGACACTGAATGGACCATGGATCTATCTGTCCATGCCTCTTCATCATAACGGAAACCGAAATTTCAACCCAGATTATTTAGATAAATCATTTAGAACCAGAAAATGTAAACACCATTGGACACACTATTCTTCTGTTCAACTTGTGAAAACCAAACTGCATTAGAAAATTAAACAAGCAAGCTATAACTTATTTATATAGCCGCCACACTAAATCTGAATTACCCATGTAACTGCGGTCGTACAAAATGTGATTTCATCTTTTCTACGGTCATATAAAAGTCCTCATGGTGATGAAACTCTTTTTATAGGTAGAGGTTTACTCCCTCACTTGCCAAGACATTCAATTTGCCAATGTCAAACATATGGTCAGTACACTGTCATTAATTTATTTATAGCTGTTTCGCTATTACAAAATCCCATCCGGCACAACATCATTTAGCACTCTTGTTGAGACATACTCCTGTCTTTTGTGCCAAATGACAGACCACACCACGAACTGTATAATTATACCGTAACAACCCGTCCGTCCAAGACCCTGAACAGGAAGCAACGACAAAACAAATGCAAGAGCAGTGTCAATGCGTTTCTGTTACCGACTTTTTAAAAGTATAACCCACTACTTTGTCTGCTGCCTTCTCCAGCGTGCTCCCTCTTTTCAGTGTCATTGGGCTTCTTTATGCCGGATATAAAAAGCGACGCATGGCCAACGAAGCGCATAATGGGCAGATTTGACTAACGTGTCAGTGCAGAGAAGTGAAGAAGTGGAGAGGGGGGGGGGGAGATGGAGGGGGAAGAGAGACAAGGGAGAATCAAGTAGACAAGAGCCCGAACAGAGATTGCCCCGTGGATATGCTCTGCTTCAGGCTCAAGTCTTATTCATAAAGACAAGAGAGAGATGGTGAAAGTTTAGGGGAAAGTTGTGATGGAATTACAATGTCAAGGAGCGTCATCCATCTGGGTCTGCTTCTGTGGAAACTGTTAAAGATGGGAAAAGATAGAGGGGAAAGATAAGACCTTTTAAGTAAAATATTTTGAAGAAAGCAACTACTGTGCGCGCTTACCCAGTTTGAACTGAACCAACCATAGCCACAAAGTGCACTTGGGAGATGTCATTTAGTAAAAGTCTCCTAGCATTTTTAATACACTAATTTGAGAATAAAAACTGCTTTACCTAGAATGTACAGCATAGACGGTAACAAACTGTAAATGAGCGTATTTAAACGTATAAGAAACAACTCTCTGTATGCACGGATATGTCAGGATGAGTCGGATGAAGTTGGTTTTAAAAAACAAGTCACATGAGAAGTGATGCCTTTCATAATGAGCCATGTTTGGGTGAATGTAGTTTTTGCTTTTGCCTTCTCCTTTAGGACATTCTTTGTATTGCTGCCTAGAATCCTGAATGAGTTGTCAATTATTCCTGTGCCTTTTAGACCATGATGTTAAAGCTGGGACTTTATGTTGACACTTTTGATCGTCACTAAATGCTCATCGTTCCTGTGTTTTTTGTCTTTATTTCTGCTAAAGAAAACCTACAGTTGCAGCATTCTCTACTGTCTGCATCTTCTCCTCACAGTCCGCCCGAAAGCTGCCTTGTAATTGGACTGGTTTCAGACTGACATACCAACCAATATGTGTGCTCTAGTCTAACTACTTATATGGACTCTCAAGAGGCTATGGACTCACAAACATGGCAATAATTCATCTTGGTGAGGAAAACCCATGCAGTCTCATCGATAATATGGCAGGAAAATACTTTTTGGCGAACTGACATGATGCTTTCGATGCAGTAATGCCCTTATTAACACCAGGACTCTCAGAGCCGTCATTTTGACTGCTTCAAAACAAAGGAATTCTGAAAAGTTAGTGAGTTTACCCTCAGTATTATTCAAATGTACCTTAACTCACTTTTAATAAGTGTGAAAACTGGTGAAAAAACAGTTGGTTAAAAGGCTAATGTTAACTAGTAGCAAGTTAACAGTGCTATGCTTTGGGGCGGCTGCGGCTGTAAAGTACCAAATTGTTGTGCCCCTAGGCAAGACACTTCACCCGCACTGCCTAGAATGTGTCTGGTGTGTGTGTGAATACTGGTGTGAATACTGGTTGCCTCGCTTCTGTCAGTGTGCCCCTGGGCAGCTGTGGCAACAGCAGTAGTTTATTACCACCGTGTTTGGAGGGAATGAATAAAACATTCCCCTTTTAAAAAAAACGTTTCTACTCAATTTCAAAATGAAGATAATTTCATGGGGCGACAGTAGCTCAGTTGGTAGAGCATTGGCCTTAAGGCCAGAAGGTCGTGGGTTCAATTCCTCTGCACCTTCTCCACCGACTCTCACTGATGTCTGCTGTGGTTGTGTCCTTGGGCAAGACACTTAACCCCACTTTGCCCAAAAGCCCCCACTGAAAGATCAAGGCTATGCTCACACTCAGAGAGCAGCCGTCCTCCTGTGGACTCACCACCTGCAGAGGGTCAGTGAGGGGCTGGTGCTATGAGACTTGGGTGGCATCTCTGATTGCCACCCCCCTGACCCAGAAATGGATTAAAGGGTAGAAAATGGATGGATGGATGGATGGAAGATAATTTCATAAAAATGTTATCGTAGGAATACACTCCATAAAGAAACAGAAACAGTCACAAATTTACAAAAGATCAAAAATTCACATGAGCTGAGAACTACACTTTCAAAATAAAAGCCCTGGGAGTTCTAGTGTTAAAACCCTATGATTACAAAATAAATCTATACAATTGCCATCCATTTGCAGCTTTCATTGTTGGGAATCAATCCCTCGTGTGTGGACGTGCTGTGAGCTCAGTGCTGACATGTGCTTGGCCTACAGCAGAGGTAGCTCCAGCATCTGCACTCACAGCCGGCATCAGCTGACAGGTCACATGACTCAAAGGAGCGGCTGGAGAGGCTGCTGTCACATTCAGAGCTGCTGTGTCAATGGAAAGAGATGATAAAGAGAATAGAAGTCTTGCGCCAAAATCACTTTGAATTAGGGACTTAAGAACGAAGAGCCAAATCCACACATGCTCAAATGTAAAGGAATGGGAACGAAACACTTAAATGATTGGATGGAGTGAAAAGAAATCAACAAATGATTGTGAGGAAAGCACATACTGTACAGCACTGGCTACAAATCTGTGTGTACATGTATGTTGCAACATTTTGATAATAAAGGCACTTTAATGATTTGCACTTGTTTTTGAAACTGTTTTAGTCAATCGATTTCACAGTGACAATTGTTTACTGTTTTATTTGGTTTTTTTTTCTGTACTTTTAATGTTGTGTTATGTCTGTATTTGTCTGTGCACACTGGGGACTTTTTGCTCATGTATTCCAATGTGTTTTTTTTTTACTGCAAATGGCAAATAAACTGAATCTGAATCTAATAATAATAATAATAATGCATTGGTTTATACAGTGCTTTTCAGGAGACTCAAGTAAGCTTCACATGTTACTATCCATTCACTCCAAACACATGGTGATGAACTAATAATGTAGCCACAGCTGCCCTGGGGCACACTGACAGAAGCAAGGAAACCAGTATGTGCCATCGGCCCCTCCAACCACCGCCTACCATTCACGAACACACAAGCCTTTAGGCAATGTGTGGTGAAGTGTCTTTCCCAAGGACACAATGTCAGTGTGGCACTTTACATCAGCAGCCGCCGCACTGTGGCACCTGGTGTTCCCGGGGGTCTCTCATCACAGTACTAACCAGGCCCTTCCCTGCCTGGCTTTAGACGCTAACTTTCACATGCAGGTATGGCCACATTTTAATAAGCATTCTCACTAGAGGTAGGCGATGACAGTCATAGGCGATAATATCAGATAATATCAATACGAAGAGAGCGGCTGAATTGGAACAAGTTACTTACTACTAATGTAATCATGTTTTTCTTTGTACCCTTTTTAGTCTTGTCTCTATATTCACTGCATGTTCCTATGCAGTGAATATATATAAAGTTGAGCAATTTTATTTTTGAATAAAGAAAGGCAATATGTATCATGTCTTCATTTATTTCACATTTAAACTATGATTTTTGTTTATAGGAAATACATGTGACAGAAATCATTTGTTCCTGCTTGAACTGACTCCCTCTTTGACTGACTTTGACAATTGGTATGTTTGTATTTGGGGGGTTAGGGTTAGAAATATATAAACTTAACCCTGTAAAAATATCGTATCGTTTACCGAATTATAAAAAAAAATAAAATTGAGATGTATTTCTTTCTACATATCACCCAGCCCAAAATTTCCCTTCAAAAAATGGAAAATGATTTTATGCAACTCATCTCAAGTACAGTATGTTCCATCATGGGCTGATCAGTTATACAGTAATTCTTAAATGATGTTTCTTTGGTTTTAAGTTGCCAGTCTCTTCTTTGCTACATTGTGTGCGTTCCGTGTGCACTTCTCGGTCTGCTCCTGTGTGTTGACATGGAAGTGTGAGCGGCAGCCGATGATGTAAGCGCTATAAGAGGTCAAGCATTGTCCAGCGCTAACGACTGGCATAAGGACATAAATACATTAGTTACATCACTGCAGGCTTCAAAACATGCTAACTGCAGGCCTGAGGCTGTTGTCTATATCAGTGTGTAGTACCACAGTGAGTCACAAGGACCTCAGTGTGTATCGGGTCACTGGAGCTGCGCCATTGTTCAATATGTTCTATGAGACCGTTTTGGAACAACTAAAACTCATGCAAATTCCATAGTGTGCTTATATTATAAAGGACTGGAAGAATAGTGAGGGTTGAGTTAAGATTGGAGGAAGTGTGTGTGGATAGGGAAGTCTGCTGAATCTGCACTCGAACCCGGCAATGGATGAAACAGAAGAAAATGGACGGATGGGACGTATTGTGTATACATAGAATTGGAAAAGGAGTTAGGGAAAGCTCATCTGCTTGTCCAGGTTCAGTTTTAGGTGTGCCATCGTGGAGTACATCCTCAGCCCATTACTGTGACGTATTCAGGGCCACTGCCAGGACAAAACTCAGACTGCATCTCTTTGTGTTCTGGTAAGAAGGTAATAATTTGCAATCTTTTATCTCTCCAGGACCCGTACGTCTCAAGGACTACTCGGGGGGCAAACAGCTGACCCTTGTCACCCTGGACTATTCAAGCCACTTCCTTCCAAACTCACGGTCCATTCAGAACAGACTTTCACCACAAGACCTTTACTAATGGACAAGAACAGAACAGCTGTAATCATGGGAAATATGATGGACATACTGTAACTTTTAGTGAGACAAGTAGGTCATGGGTTTGATTCTAACTCCAGACCTTTCTGTGTGGGGTTTGCATATCCTTCCAGTCTCTGGCTTAGGTTTTCTCCAGGTGCTCCGGTTCATCCACCATGTACAACAGGTTTGGTATGCGCCACCTGTATGGGGACCCCACTCCTATGTGTTCAGTGAGTGGACAAATGCCCACAACAACCAGTATAAATGAGTGATATGAATGTGAGTTTTAAACAAATTGTGCATGTAAAGACTTGTATTTTGGCCAAATGTAAACTACATCCATGAACGTGTGTTACTTTTTAATGTGATATGACATCAGCCTGCCCAGGGACTACAGGTGGAAATTAGCTCTTGAGCTATAACCTGGTACAATGCATCTCTCCTTCTGAGGTTAATGTTTATTGTGCACTGTCCTTGTCATCTTAAATAAAAAAACTAAACTAAACTAAACAATTATAAAGCGCTTTGTGTCTATGAAAGGCGCTATATGAATAAATATGACTTACTTGCTAATTACCTTACATGTTTTGCCTGTAGACCTTTACCATTGTCAAATGTGATGGTGTGACTGTGCAAAAGAGAAAAATCAAATACTGGACTGGGACAATCCAAAAAAATAGGAGGTAGAGACCATCAACAGAGACAAGGGGGCCTATACCTTGGCTCACACATGATGGGACTTACTTCTACAGAGACCACAGCGACGCGGGGTGTGGTCCGTCTGATAGATCTGTCAGGCCGGCCACATCCAGGACACAACAGCTGATAAGAGACTTGTCACATGTCATGTCTGACCAAGTCTACTGCCGAAACATGAATTAAGTAAGTAAAGTAATAAACTGATAAGAAAATTAGGCTTTTTTTTTTTTTGCACTCCTTTGTCTTATTAGAGGAACACCTTTAGTCACAATGAGCATTACTTACACCTTGAATTAGTTTGTTTTAGTTTTTGTGTTTTAGTTTGAGTTTAAATGCATTTAACTATTTTGGAACAATATGTAGCTTTTTGTTCTGAAGATAAAAAACATGCTTGCTTTTATTTGCCTGTGTTTTGTTCTTGTCGTCTCCAAACATAAAAACAAGTGTGATGGACCAACACTCATTGAGTTAGTTACAAACTATACATGAATCTGTCCTTATTCCCACATCATATTTATAGAATGGGGAATTTAAGTCTTTGGCTCAGGTTAATAATGAGCTGTAATCAAAGTTTACAATGCTGCACCACTGTATGCCAAATTGACTAATCAATAATGGTGCAGCATAATTTTATCTGCGCCGGGGACAAATATTGTATTGATTTTGTGCATGACCAGAAAGCATTTGAATGGATAAGCATCGTTATAGTGCTTTCACCTCTTATGAACCATTGTGGCCCTGATTGTCTCCAGCCGTCTCCATCTCAGCCTCTTGGCATTTTCTATGTTTGGCCACTGGATGGAAAATGAGGCAGTATTGATTTGTGGACAGATAGATAGATAGACATATAGTGCACAAGCCGGTGCATTTGGGGCATGCACTCTCCACAGTCTCCACAGTCACCACAGTCTCCACAGTTCCCGCAGTCTACGTCTATAGCTAACAACTCTGGGTGGTATGCCGCCCTTTTTGTATTTCTGAGAGCCTGAAATGTGCCATGCAGATGTTGGCTGCTCTCACCTGCAGCAGAGCAAGGCTTTTGACATGGTTCCAGTAGATCTGTCTCGATGTTATCAGCCATGTGTCCAACATACGGGGAAAAGCAGATGCAGGCAAACAACAGTACGATCATTTGAAGGTTTATTAGATTTGGCACAGCCTAAGGAAAAGAGAGTGGCAAAACTCAAACTTGCAATTATTCAGTGGGTGCTGTACCACTAAGCCATGACACAGTATATTTTTTTCACAACACACACCATGAAGTTATCCCATGTGCTTTTAAGACAAATTCCTGCCTTGATTTCCATAATTCTATACTTTTTTTTTCCCATGTTGCCTTTATGTTTCCATGAGGATACAGTAGATAAGCAACAGTGTGAAATATTCCATACATGAGAGAGGTTACATTTTTCCATATTCAAAACTCTCCTTTGGACTGAGACTATATGGTCTTATGGAACTTATTCTTCATCCACTTTACAAATTATTCAGGATTTTTGGCGACCTTCAACACGTTATTTGCGCAAACATTTTAGACTATAGGGTTGTATTATAACACTTCATACTTGTACCTTTTGTGCTTTTTCATGTTTCTTGTTTCTATTCATTATAACGGGTGATGTCACTGTTTTAAAAAGCAACATTATTACCACAAAACAACAAAACAGAAAAAAAATACAATGGAAAGTGGAGGAATAAGAATAGACACCACCAGAACAAGTAGTCTCTCAAAAACGTGTGACCACAGAATGCAGTCTATTTTAAGTTATTCGAATACATTTTACTTTAACAGGGACATATTCATTACTACCAGAATTTGCCAAAACAGATATTTTTCCTCTGTTGTCCCTGGGAAGACTCCTGGAAGTCTCTCACCATTCCACAGCCTCTCTTTCATTTTGTTCATGTTTTTTTATTCCTTTTTCAAATAGCTCGACTACTCTTGGCAACGTCAGGGCATCTTAAATACTGAACATAGACAAACAATACAGATTCTAATCATCACATACCATCTCATACAGGTCAAATAATCACATAGCTTACCTCTGCGGAGCATGTATACATACCATATACCACCCTTGTGCTACGCCTCTCCCACGACTTGCCCTCACGTAGCCTCATTCGATATTGGGTGCCATTACGTTGAGCCATGCGGTAACTGGAGACCGTCTGGCTGGCTGGTGCAGGCTAATGGAGAAGAGAGAGAGGGAGAGCATAGGGCCAGGGCTTGGGAGAGACAAGCTTCCCTCCTCGCATGGTGCTGTCAGAAAGCATACGGCTCTGATTAACGACAACAACCACAATAGCTCTTTATGCATTCTTCCCCACTGCTGGTTGACTGCCAACTCACCCCCGAGGAGAGCAGAGTGGCATAGGTGCAGAGAGGGGCGAGATGAGGTGAGCTACATAACGTGCCGGCAATCAGAGAGAGTTTGAAAGGCAGGTGCACATAAGGGAGAGAACAATGCCATGATGAGGAGCCATTTCACAGAAGAGCCTGTGGTAAATGCATGTGAAGGCTTATGTATGCAAAGGCTGTGAGATGTGATCTGTAAAAAGGCTATGGGCTGTGTGGGTCTAAGAGATAATGCATTAGTCTAGTGATATATTTTATGTTATGTTTTTATTACTGTATAGGCCTACTAACTCAAATGAACCACATTACGGCCCAATAATCCTCTATTGGTTCTTGAATAAAAGTCCTGGAGACAGAACTTTTAAGCTGCAAAAGTCTGGGCTTTCACCAATTCTAACTGGACAAAACAATATGGAATGAGGTACAGTATGTACACCAAAGATGAAAGTAACATGCATAGACCTTTTTTTAACGAGTTGTCAGTGTGTTTAGATTTGTATTCACATTTGTTTTGGGGGGAAATGCTGGCTACTGATGGTGTAACAGAACCAACAGTCTTTTGTCAAAGTAGCCATGCATGCTTTGACCTTCAAAATGCTTTGACTGCATGTAGACAGCCTGGTGCACCTTCAATCCAATTTGATTCACTTTGTTTATATAAAACATTTTATGAAAAACAGGTTTGTTGCACAAAGACACATTTAAGACATTTGAACAAACAGTCTGTCCGTTGCCAAGTCTACCATTTTACTGAAGTCTTAAACAGAGATATAATATGTTGTTGTAATTACAGTCTGCCACATGTAATGTGAATAAAAAAGTGCTTTCTTTTACCCTAAGGAGATCAGTTTTCCCAATCCATGGATGTTCAGAGGATAGAAAGGTAATTATTAACAGATAAACAGGTCAAAAATGATCAAAGTTCACATTAACTGCAAACCAAACCTCACCAGAGAGCATTTGATCAGTGCAGCGAACAATATTGTAACAAAAAAATAGAATAATTGTTATAGCAACGGCCCAATTGCTTCATAATTCAAAAAAGAAAAATCAATCCCCAGAACAACAGATCTTTGAAAGCAAATCCACCAAAGATTTCCCTTTCCCAGACTCAAGCAATCATCTTGGAAATGTTATAACAGTCTGTCTGTGGTCTTCGGCTCATGACATTTTTCGACACATACTTGAGCAAGATTTTCATTCATTTGCATTAAATAAACAAACAGTAAACCATATTGAAGCTATAAGACGCCATAGTCTGAACACTGGTGTGAGACCCTGTGTGTGAACGATCAAGTGTGTGAAGCGAGATCGCAGCCAGCTCCCTTTGCTCCTAACACAGAAAGGTTGAGAAGAGACATCTTTCATCTCCTCTGCATCATCACAGACTTTGCATTATTAATGAGCCTGATTACTGTAATCAAAAATTCTTATTTATTTGGAAGAGTCGGCAGGAGAAGGGGGAGGGAGGGGGGGTGGAGTAGCGGCAGGAGGGGAGGGAAGGCTTCTCTCTCTAGACAAAAAACCTTTGGTCTCTAGCTTTAATTTTTCAGAAATAGAAGATGCCGCAGTGCCCTATCTTCCACAAGTTTGCAGCCGAGCTAGTTAGAAGCACATAAACATGCAAATATGAAGGCAAGAAAGTTTTGGACTCTTTGATAGCAAGGCGCAGTGTGGAAAATGTGGAGAGGGGCTGCTAACGAATGTAGCTTGTAATTAACGGTGTATTATGCTAATTCAAATTAGTGCGGTATACGGCAATACATCAAAAAGCAATTAGTACATTTTAAATTAACTGCGGAAATGACGCATCATAAAAGGTTTTTCAGAGGCTTATGAGAAAGTGAAGAGAATACAAACCTCTGACTTGCCATGACTCAAATTTACAATATTAGTTCTTTTAAAAAAAACAGAACCTCTTCAATCATTCACAAACAATTACCACCACCACCACATTAACATAACCACATCCGCATGTTGTGAATATGAAAAAGTCAAAGCCCTCACATCAGCTCAGCATTACATAAAGATTAGTTTTCCGTTCAGACAAATATAATCTGCAAGTTGGCCTTTGTGGATAAAGCACATTTTTTTATTCAATTCAATTCAATTTATTCTTGTATAGCCCTAAATGACAACTCTACAAAACCATTGAAATCACCAACACAGATAAGAAAATCTAAAAAAATTGAATGCATTTGTATTGTTCCATAATGTCCATGAATGTTGTAGAGTGATCACCACAGTCCTTCTTGTTAGACACTAACAGTCTAACAGACTCCTGCATCGGCAAGGAACAACTCTAAAACCCAGTGGGAGAAAAGTGAGAACCCTCGGGGAGATCCACATTGAGAGACGGATCCGCTCCACACGGACGGACGGGCTCTAAGGTCCTGGATCTACTGAACGAGGACCAAGGCCACGCCATTTCTTTTAGAGATTAACAGAGATGCTCACCATAGTTCAAGACTAAGAGGGAAGAAAAAGAGTGTGCCTGATTTCAGAACTAAAAATCTATATCTCAGTAGCTACTCCTTGGAATGAAAAACATGCTCAAAACTTACATACATACAAATAAAAAAATAGTGTATTGCATTGATTCATTGTCTGTGGATTATAGTTTTCAGTTGTTCTCCACTGCTCTTGGAAAAGTGGGGCAGAGATTTTATCAGACTTGAACGTTAATGCACATAATTAATTATAAGGTCTTTCTTAACTCACTGATTGTTGATTACTTCTTTAAATCAATGCCAGCACCGTGAGTGATTCTCTGGAATGTATTATTATTTAGATATGTGCAAAAACATGTGTGATGAGTCGACTGATAAAAACTAGCCTTGAGCTACTTCTGGTGTATTTACACTAATAGCTATTCAGCAGTATCTCATCTCCACGATAAGTATTGAATTGGATCAAACCCTTAAGAACTGACTGGAATAACTTGTACAAATCTTGTTGCCATTATCACAGATTTTAGAACATACTTGTAAACATATTGTGGCTCACATGCAGTATGTGAACTGCTTCTTGTCTTCTGTGTTTACGATTATAGACTATATATCATAGACTGTTAATATTAACGGACGTAGTCACGCCTATCTCCGCCGTTCTAACTAATGTGCCACAGCTTCCTCGTTCTATGGGCAGTTTCAAAACGGCCGTGGGGGTTGGAAAATATGAAAAAACGCATCTGTGCATGCGTCAGCTGCACGAGTCCCATTCATTTAAACGCGTGACTTCAAAGATTCACAGCGAGTAAACTAGAGTGGTCCAAAAACATTCACCCCCCTCAGCATTGACACAAATGTGGAACGGAGCTTTGGGCCAAGAGCCAACTTTTGGACCATCCTGTAAAGACGTTTCCGAGAGGTCTGCCATTCCGGGTCACCCCCCATCGGCTCGGGGTGGTATTGCAAGCATGTCAGCGCACGTCATTTTGGCCACTTTGGAGCCGGAACTCGACCCCACTGCCATACAGTATATACAAGAATATCAAACAAAAACAGGTTTATTTCTTCAGTTTTTCAAGTATCTTTGTTTCTAGATTTGAGCAAACTTTGTTGTATGTTAGATTCAATTATAATCAATAAACGTAACACAGTTGAACTCAGACCCAGTAGACTCTAAACATACTGTAGCTCTGATGCCATCACGGAACAGCTGTAATTATACAGAGAGTAGATTTTGCACAAACGTGGCTCTATTTATTCATTTGGGCAAGATGTGAGCATTTAGCCGTCATTAGGCAATTTTCAA
Source organism: Knipowitschia caucasica (assembly GCA_964034765.1). Taxonomy (NCBI): domain Eukaryota; kingdom Metazoa; phylum Chordata; class Actinopteri; order Gobiiformes; family Gobiidae; genus Knipowitschia; species Knipowitschia caucasica. The sequence continues at coordinate 5,375,457 of OZ035829.1, read as the reverse complement.
AGGCCATGTACAGCACTCAGAGAAATGCTGAAAAGACCCACAATCCAAAATACAAATCTTTATATGTTTGCGGTCGTAAACATGACAGAATGTGCAAACGTTGGTAACATAATAACACAATACTTCATTGTCAGAGCAGCAATGCAAGTGACACAATAGGAAATAAAGGAACCCAAAACACAGGACTGCAAAAAGTGTAATTTAATGAGAGAAAACCAAATGTCGGGTAAAAATAATGGTAGAATATATAACAAGCGGGAACCAGACGTGGGAATGATAATGATGGAACAGGGAATGAAGGACAACACAAGGTTTAAAGGAAACATATTATGCAAATTTGACTTGTTTCCTCATCAAAAAACAGACCTGGAGTTGATTGTAGATCCACCCATGCCAATGTCAGGAACTTCTGGGACAAACATGTTACTCTAACCCAGGGGTGTCCAAAAATTTTAGTAAGAGGGCCACTTTAGTTCACCAGACTACTCCATGGGCCGACGTCACGGACTGAAAAACTGTTGACTGTTGGCATCGGGCTGTTCCGAGCTTTAAAATGATCTATAACGGAGCTGAAGTTGACGACTGAATTCCAGACGTACTGGGCTTTAGAATGAGTTACGTTTGTTAGCAAGGCAGAGGGCCGCATAAAATGACACCAAGGTTGGACATTCCTGCTCTAACCCTTCGGTCAAAAAGCATCTGTGACTTTTAAAACATAAGTATTGCCCCTAAATCCATTTTGGTCTTTTGATTAAATGACTGCCTTTACAATCCTATGGCTGCTGGTAATGATTGAATTTGAAAAAAAAAAAAAAAAAATTCCAATCTTGCCTCTGGTGGAAGCATAGGGAGTACACTTGGAAAGGATTTACCCTTCATACTTGTTTCACCCAGTGGGGATGAGTCCCGGCTCCAAAAGGTCATGCTTGCAACACCACTCCTTGGCGGTGGGGGTGTACCCGGAATTAGAATTACACATGCTTTTGTGTGGCGTCTTCTTTCTTCTTGAAAACTTCTTTAAAGGATGGTCCAAAAGTCGGCTTTTGGTCCAACGCTACGTTCCAGATGTGTCACTACTGAGGGGAGTAAATTATTTTGGACCAGTCTCGTTCAGCCGCTGTGGACTTCAGAATCCACTCGTCAAATAAATGGGGCTATTACTATTCATTCACTCATTATATTTATCACCTTATGTGTATCACCTATGACACGTAGGTGATACACATAAGGCCAGGGCAGATATTCACACACACACACAAATAAACACAAACACACACTGAATTAGAACTAAGAAGGAAGACGCAACAAACTACAAGACAAAACATTAAATCAAAGTGCCAAAAACCCTAAACCATGACAGTAAGTCTTGAAAAAACAGCCTCTATGTCACAAACACAACAATAACATAAGATACAGACATACTGTGCATAAAAAAGACAACAAACAAGAACTGTTGACTTTACACCAGGTCCTCAGTTTTGTCTCTAATTTTTTACATTCAGCTCTTCATTTGGTTTTAGAATGGACTGAAAGGACCATTTGAGTCTAATTTCAGGTGCACAATCCCAACGCCCAAATGGTTGGTATTTCTGCAAGTCACTGTAACCTAATATTATATCTAAAGTCTTGCATTTATGCGATTTTCCTTACATTTCTATTACAGCTCACTTCAATACTCATCACGTTCCCGCCGTTTTTGAGACACAGCGTGATGAACATCCCCTGATAATGGCAATTATCAGAGCCATAAAATGCAGTCATACTTGCATCGCTCAATTCGATTCCAAGCTTCTTTTTCACCTTCATTCCTCTAATAAAAGAGTTCTCTTCACCAGCGCCTCCTTCACCATCCCATCCAGCCTGTCTAATCTTTCCAGGCACTACCATTTGCATGCAAATAGTCCATTACCCAGTGGCAGAGGAAGGCACAGCCACGAGCTCTCTACTAGGTAATCAAGGACAAAAGAAGTGCACGGGAGAAAGGAAAGAGGCTGAGAAGGAGAGGAAGACAGGAAAGTTTGAAGAAGGGAAGAAAAGGAGAGAGCAGACGAGAAGAGATGTGATGTCTGAAGAGGTGATTTGAGCCCAGAAACCTTTGTAATATTATAGTTACAAGTTAAGTTGCAGACAAGAGAGAAGGCGCTAGGATCAAAGAGCACTTTATTGTAGCTTGTCAGGCTGCCAATCCCGAGCTGCTTTATGAAATAAAAGGCTACACTGCCGCAAGTAACCACTCAGAGACAGGCATCGCGTTGCTGTGCATTTACAGCACATTTAAAGCAGAGGTAGTAAACAATTAGTGAGCGTTATACGTGCTGAAGGCGACAGTAGCTCAGTTGGTAGAGCATTGGCCTTTGAGCCAGACGGTCATGGGTTCGAGCCCACCGCAAGACTTCCACCATCTACTCCCACTGTCTCTGGGAACCTCTGGGAACACCTGATGCCACAGTGGGGCGGCTGCGGCTGTAAAGTGCCAAACTGCTGTTGTGTCCCTAGGCAAGACACTTCACCCCCATTGCCTAGAATGAGTCTGGTGTGTGTGTGAATGGTTGGTTGTGGTCAGAGGGCTTCTGTCAGTGTGCCTCAGGGCAGCTGTGGCTACAATAACAGTTTATCACCACCGTGTATTGAGTGAAAGAATAATGACATGTGAAGCGTCTTTGAGTGTCCTAAAAAGCGCTATATAAAACCAATGCATTATTATTATTATTATTGTTATAAGCTGAATACAACATGACTATTTCCAAAAATACTATGTTGCTCTGATTTGATTAATTAATATAACTTACTTTTGCTCATGCCGGTTGCTGTGTATGCGCCGTCTGATTGCGGAAGAACATTGTGTACCTAATAGCGGATAATGATGGCTATAAAAAGGTCACCTGACATTTGAAGAAGGAAATAAATTAATGGCGCACCTTGACTTTTCCACCACATTTGGTTTGTTATTTTTTGTTCTGGGGTCGGGAAATTCATGCATCACCACCCAGTGCATTTCATACAGTAAATAATGGGGGTATTGTTAGCATTCTTCACTATGGGTCGCACTCTGATGCAGGTTCACAGTGAAGGACAAACGTAAAAACATTTCTCCACTTTCCATCATTTTGAGTGATGAACAGGAGCATTTACAAATGTCAATGTCAAATAATGTTAATGCATCCGTGCAAGTGCAAACCCGCCACTTGAGCATAGGGAATGTCCTAGAGATGTTAAAGACGCTGCAATAAATTATATGCAGAGTGAAGAAGGTCTTGTTTCTATCTTGATCATTATTTGAGTTACTTCGACCATTATTTACCTCCTTCTCTCCAGCCAACCACACCTCACCTCCTTGTCGACTTTTCCTTATACACAGAAGGCATATTTTAGCTTTCTTGTGTTTCGGCTCCACCCTTTGTCTCATCTAACTTGCGCCCTCAAACATGCAAGGGGGTTGTGCAATCTGACCTGCATATTTTGTACTGTGGACCCCTGTTATACCTGTATTACTGCCAAACATTGTCATCTGAACCACAGTGCATCTTGGTTTTGCCCATATTGTTACTACAGTATCTATATCAGGAGACATTAAAGTAGCATTATGTAAGATTTTCATGTCAAGTCATCCTGAAATGGCCCTAATCTGTCAAAAGGCATTCATAAACCATGGTCTTTTCGAATACTTCTTTAACTGATAACAGTAGTTCAGCTGAGATATTCCAATTTCAAAATTAGTTTTACAGCCCCAAAAACTTGTTTTTGTTTTCATTTTTATGTCCCGCCCTCCACCGTTTTGTTGTGGGCAATACTCTTGTCTTTTCAGTTATTATTATTATGGTCGTCTGCATATCTGGCAACCTGAGTCAGGGAGTTGCAGTACCACTTCTGGCCAGATTTTTTACATACTGCTCAAGTAAAGACATCTCATATAATCAAAATCATATAAAAAAGGCTTGTCTCCTCTTGTTTGATCTGCCGGGACTCAAAAATAAACCATGTATACGTGCAATCGCCGCTGCCTTGTCTTCTTTTTCCCGACAGGGTCCCAGATCATGAAGATTAATTATGGTTTCATGATTTGACGATGAAACAAAAAAATTACAATATAAGTAAAATCCTCCAGTTCCTCTAGTAGCCCTGACCAACATCTGGACATGGGTCCCCTGCGTGCTGTACTACGACAACCACTGCTCCGGAAAGTTCCCAATACTGGCATTGGAAGATGGGTCCAATGCAGAGGACAAATGTATAACAATAAAGAATAATCTAACTTAACTTGCTCCTTCTTTATCAATTGACATATTTTAATCATATTCTTCTTGTCCCTGAGAATGGACATAAACATTAGAATGGGGCTATAAGCAGTGGGGAAAGGAAACCCCCAGATGCCTGTGTATTCATCCGACTGAACCACCAGTCTGTGGGGAACTTGTGTGTCCAAATGTCTAGTCCAGTCAAGTGCAGCCTTCCAAAAGTTGTTGACAATGAATGTCAATGTGTTGACCAACTTCATTGCCACACAAGGTGCAGAAATAGAAAGAATGTCATAGCAGCTGGAGAATCACTCAAGAAGATGTTGTTTATTGTGTTGTGCATGTGGTCCAAGATGTTGTTTATTGTGTTGTGTATGTGGTCCAATGGATATACATGTGTTACAGTGCAGTATGCATATGTATGAATCAAATATTGGCAACTATTGATCAATTACAATGAACCTTATTCTTCCCAATGGAGGAAAAAGTATGGAGTACATTTGTTACTCACACATTGTGTCAACACTTTAATGTTAGTCTTGATTGATGCTGTCTCTGTCTTGTATTTTTGCTCTGTTAATGTATGGCTTTTCAACATCTCAGACAGGGGACTATGACGAAAAATAGCCTTGACTAATTCTGGCTTTTTTTAACTAATATTTAATCATGTGTTTTATCAAATTGCATTGTCCCCTTAAACTATTCTGAAACTGAAACTGAATTTGGACACTATAAAGTCAAAATGTACCTTGACCCATATTTTTGCCACCCATTAGTCTACAATCACCAATTACCTTGACATTTGCTTATGGTCAACCCTTCATCTATATATTCTTTTTTAGAGTCAAACTAGGACGTATACATTTGAGTAGCTCATGGCATGTTTTTAGCCATTGTGTTTTACTAAATTAGTTAACAATGATTTCAGTCCAGAGCCCTCAGTCATGTATTGACAATTACCTTGTTCCAACCATATCTTTTTCTCAATGACTATAAAATGAGCTTTTGTGAAGGATAAGGATTCACTTCCCAATTGTATCCCAAAATACTGTCCTCACTCCTTCACACTAAAACAGAAATACAAAACTTTGGGAGGCAATTTGGTGATTGACACTTGAGAAAGTTTGTCCGCTTCTCTGAAAGTGAGAGAAATTAATTAAAAATAATGCATTCATTAAATTCATGTTCAAAGTGACAGCAAAATGAGTTGACAAATTGGCTGTCAGTTGTGTGGAAAGCAGGATTACTCTCCTCATTATGAACAAGGCTGCAAACAGATGATGACATACCGCTGTAAGAGCCACTAAAGTACTTTTAACTTTTCATTCTGCCCCTTTCTACTGCCACAAAGTCCTGCTGCCTTTGATTGCACTGGGATAATGACCATCCCCATATTCGATTAGCCAATATTCTGCACTATTCTGCAAGAACGTGAAAGAATATCTCAGCTAAAAATATCTTCAATAATGGGGGCCATGTAGGAAATACCTTAATGAATCAGGAAATAAAATCATACCTTGGCATGTTATTAGTAAGGATTTCAGAACTTTTCATGTTTCTTTAATCTAACGTGACCAGAAAAAACACACTGGGATGGAATTGACCTTACATTACATAGGGACGAGAGTGGCTCAGTTGGTAGAGCATTGGCCTTCATCTGCTGGTTGTGGGTTTGATCCCCCAACGACTCATGTCATCTGCTCCCACTGATGTCTACCGTCGTTGTGTCCTTGGGCAGAATGTACTCATATTAAGATGATTATTACCTCATATGTTATGTGTGAAGAAGTAGTTTTTGATCTAATGAGATTAAATGGGTTGACAGGACATTTTCGGTGGATTGGTGTAAATGCTCATTCTTCACAGGTAAAATTTAAAGTCTATATGATTGTGTTAGTTCTACACAGCAGGCCTGATTGGAAGCAGCATGACCCAAACGCTTGTATTCATTAGGCCCCCACCTCCGGCATAATACAGCAAACACACACTCCTGCACTTGGTGATGGTGGAGAAACTTCTAAAATACCCACATCTCAATTACCCACAGTCATCTCGAAAACGGCGCAAGCTCCTCCCACTTTTTACACACAAATCCCGACCATCACTGCTGTTTTCCCTTGCGCCCTATCTTCTCTCTATAAGTACCTCATCATAAAGTAATAAATTCATTCTCCCACTTCTACCTCCTGTGGCATCTGAGCCCCTTCCAACCTCTCCTCTCCGGTGCGTCGAAAATGCGGCCTGTTTGATGTCCTAAACGCGGCGTGCTAAGATTTGCTCTCTGTTCTTCGGCGGCGCTGGCGTTTGAAGCCCGGCGTACAGCGACACACATTTTTCTGACGTTACACTCTGCTAAAACGAGCAATTATTTTCTTTCCCCCTTCTTCTCCTCCTGCCTTTTTTCATGTTGGAATTGCGCAGGCAGGGAGACAGGGTGCCATGACTTGCACCCACACATTTCTCTAACTAAGATGTAAATATGCATGGTGCAAAAGAGCTTTCTTCTAAGACAGCCGCTTACTGTTTCCTAAAGTTTTTTCTCTCTCTCTGTGTGTCACAAGCATTACAGAAATTACACCTCCCGCTGATATCGCCAGCACGCACCTATTAAGAGCCATATATTACTGTCAGCAGTGCTTGGTTGAACCTGCCTTTTTTCGTATCCCCGGCAGCACTAAGCACATCCAGTCTAAGCCTAGTGAGGAGCTGGGAGAATATAAAGGGCCTTGATAGGAGGTGCAATAAAAGGATTTAGTCATTGTAGTGAGCGCTGAGGAAGTCACTGCGGGCTTTCTTCTCCAGACTGTTGCACCGGTACAATGAGAGAGGCCTTTAGAGCCACGTCGACATTTAAGACTCTTTCTGCGGGTGAAGTAAGGTCAATAAGAATTTTATACGCAAGTAAATGTACTATGGCACACCAGGGCTGTGTAAAACAAATTCTCTACAGCGACAGGTAGGACATTCAGTGTGGATTAGTTAAGGTGTATAGAAATAGAATTTTGTGGCAGGGGAACATCACCTTTCCCCCAAAAAATCCATGTTGTATGTCTCAACAGGAAGCGTTTTTTCAAAGTACAATGTGAACCAATCCAACCACTATGTGTAAATGTAAATGTATCTCAACCATTGTAAAGGCCTATGATTTAAAAATAAAACATAAAAAAACTAATTATTTGTGTTATTAGTGAAAGAAAAGAAAATACATTGCTTTCTTCAAGGAGTGAGCATTACAGACCTTATGCCGTTTTTTTAATTGTGGATATCAAAATTGCATGACAATGTTGATCTGAAATAGATTCCGGAAAAAATATCATATATTATATATAAAGAACGTGTTTATGAATCTAAGTTGTCTATGCTCTAACCTGTGTGTGACGTCATAGCGGGTAACGCCCATGCATTGAAAACCATGGATCTATGCCACAGGACTGCCTTTTCTCTCTTCTCTCCACTGATGCCCAACACAATACTGCCCTCTACAGGTGACAATTGCTCACTACACATAAATTGCCGTTTTGAGAGTGAAAAAGTGTCTGATGTGGGATTTGAACCTGAGTATCTGGATCAGCAGTCCATTGACACAACCACTGGACTATCTCAGTGCCAACAAAGTGTTACAATCTAGTAGTAATATCAGACTCGCTGTACACGGCGTTGTCATCTTGAATATCCGCGAAAAAAGAACGAATACCAAATTGTAAACAACTTACAGCGTTGAAACGTACCCACTCTGACGTCACCAAGGGCTGTGAAGTTTTTTCGTCTCTAAGGGCGTTGCTATGGGGTTATTTCGATTTGGGGGGATCAGACAAAAAAAACAACAACTGATTTTGAAAGCTTTAGTAGTTCTCTTCTAATATAAAATGGTATTAAAACTGTATTTCTAAATAAATCAAATCCGGCATAAGGTCTTTAAAGGGTAGAGAAACATGAGAAAGAGCCCACTATTTGAATCTTTGGGCTAAGAACTGATTCTCCTTTTCACTTTTCTGTCTGAAAAATCGGATCCAAAGACGTGCCCAGAGGCTAAAAATACATGCATGTGAAAACTAGTGACAGAAAACTGTTCTGAGAGCGAGGAACTTGTTTAAGATGGATTCTATAACAATAGGGAGGTCCACAATGTACATTTTGGGAGGCCAAGCTTCGGGTTTAATAATTATTCAAATATTTGGATACAGTGTATATTGAGCCGAGCAATCAGAACATAAAAGTCCACAGTCTAACATTTCATCCAAAAACAACTATAAAACTAACTATAAAAACTAAAATAAAAGTGTGTGAGAAGTAATGGTCTACATCCATGAAGAATGCGGCATTATCAACCTCTCTCAAACACATTACTTAAAGTACATCTTTAAGTAATGCACTAAACCCTGTACTCTATAGTTCCAGTTCATATAATCCTGTATCCAGTTTTATAAGTAAGTAAGTAATCTTTATTTATGTAGCGTTTTTCACAGACCATAGTCACAAAAAGTTTTACAGTTATGGGCATTTCTCCCACTCCACACAGAGATGGGAGCGGGGTCATCACACAGGAGGCGCACTACAGACCTATACATATTTTTAGTGGTAGGGAAACTGGAGCACCTGGAGGAATACTACACAGACACAGAGAGAACATACAAGTGCTAACCAATGCGCCACCGTGCCACCCACTAGAATCCAGTCAGGCTAGTTCACAAGTATTGAGCAGATGCATCAACGTCATCCAGTCACGTGATTGTGAATGAGCTTACGGCGGAAGTATTGGAAACTAGCATTGCTGCTAGAGCAAAACGGACACAACTCTTAAAAACGGAGCTTCCTCTCCTAAATCGAGAAGTGGCTGCTTCAAGCACATGTTCGATTACGTTATAGGTGGAAGTAGGACATCAGGTCAGGGCTCACAAAGAGTGGTATTTGGAGAAGTTAACGATTGCCTAACTGGATGTTGACCCGTACCTTCTCCCCCCAGTCAATTTTTGCCCAAATTCACCCTACATAATCTTTATCATTATCGTTAACAATGCATCCCCTCACACTGGAGCAGATTTATATGTACATTTTGCTGGTAGCATTAGCAATAGTCCACTTTTCTGTGGCTTTTCTGTCTACAGCCAAACATGATACGTACTGACGGAGAGGAAAATAGTGAAACACGCAATTGACATAAAAGATAAAAATGTCAATGTTGCAGCGTGCATACAGGACAGTAGTAAGAGACACGTTTGACGTGTGTCATTGTCCTCCAAATTAATGGAAATAAAATAAATACAAACTTGTGATTGCTTTATCTTGTAAAAAGTGTTCACTGCAGATTAGGGAGCACTTGGATGGGTCCCAGTCTTTTTGGTTGATTGCCGCCATCGTCGTCTTCTGTCTTCATGACGAGCAAGTATCAGATAAAAAAGCGTATGTCCTTGCCTGTTAGTATAATCAACCGCACTGCAAAATATCACAGTTTTGGCTGTAATGCGCTGAAACAGGTTGTTTTGGTCAGGTGTCCGTAGGCTCCAGTTAGACTTCTGCCGTCTGTCATGGAGAGTGGGCGTGGCCGTGACGTCACATGCAAGGGGTCAATAACCATAGACCAGATCTGATACACACTACATCTTAAAAATATATTAATTATTGTCATTATATAGACAACAACAAACCCTATTTCGGCGATTTCATTTTCACATATTCAATCTGAAAATACAAAACTATCTATATGCACAATAGACCCAATTCTGTCAGATATTGTCAACAGATGTGTTTCAGTGAGCACCTATCCCTGAGACAATCCATCCCTTCTCACAGGTGCAGCAGATCAAGATCCTGATTATAGACTAGATTATATATAGATTACAGATTATAGAGAGAATACTGCACAGGTGCCTGAGACTCACCACAATAAAAAAACTTCACTTAATTTAGAATTTCTGACATTAGCATTACAGCAACTTACACTAATACAATACTACAAACAACATTTCAAGATTCAAGATTTGTTTGGCATTTGCAGTAAAACCACATTGGAAAAACTGTGCAAGACTACCCCAGTGTTTGTCGGTGAAAGATATGAAGAAGATGACATGTCTGGGATCGTGTCTTTCATTCAGACAGAAGACATGTTTTATTGTCCATGGTAGAGACAGCACGAACAACACGAACAACAGATACAACAGAATGCAAGTGTATTATACAGAGCGGAGGCGTGGAGACCTCCAATCAGCAGCTGCCACGGTGCCAGCAGAGATAGTCAAAACATGAAGTGGAAAAGTACAGGCTTCTGCACATTGATAGAATGATGAGTTTAACTTTAACAAAAGTTGCTTAAAAGTGTTATGAAATCTCACAGATACATTATACTACTCCAAATACTAGACCGCATGCCCTGACCTCTCCACATGCGTGCGCTGAGAGCTTCACTCATGTCGCTAAATCAGTTTTACACATTGATCCAGATTGTTCTTTCTACTCGTGTCGCTTGCACAACATCGTGGACGCACACAGACACTTCTCTCAGAGCTTGGCCTGTGCCCAGCGCCGCACTCCTGTTTTATGACCCTTGCTTTATGGTTTATTTAAAAAGTAACAGTCCCTTTATAGGTCATTAAAGGGAATATAAAAATGGAGGAGCGGGCCGACCGTGGACAGGGAGACAGCAGACGCCAGCCGCTCTGGTTTGGATGCTCACAGACAGACACGAGTCCGGGTTACGCCGGGCCAGAGAGGTGGGGCCTGAGGATCACTGATGTGGGGCAGTATAGTACAAGTGAGCAAGTCTTTGTAAGGGAGCTATGATCTTGTTGAATGTATTGAAAGATTTGATGCTCTAATTTTGAGTTTAACCTGGAGAGACTCAAACAGACAAAACATGGGTATTATTAAAACTGTAATCTGACATTAGACATTGGGGCCTACCTTTAAATTATTTTTTTTCCAACCAGAGTCAAAAAGTTCAAAACAAAATGCAATATCAACAAACACATAGAAGCCATTGGTCCATATGGAAGACCAATGGCTGTACTTAATTTCCGGAGGCGTCACTCTGCCGCTCCAGCCCCAGTGAACATCCAAGGAATGGACATCGAGAGAGTGGACTCTTAAGTACCTGGGTGTTCATCTGAACCACAAACTGGACTGGACTCATAACACAGATGCTCTCTTCAAGAAGGGCCAGAGCCGGCTCTACCTGCTGAGGAGGCTTAGGTCTTTTGGAGTGCAGGGGCCACTCCTGAAGACCTTCTATGACTCTGTGGTGGCATCAGCCTCTTGTACGGTGTGGTCTGCTGGAGCAGCAGCATCACAGAGAGGGACAGGAAGAAGCTGGACAAGATCATCAGGAAGTCCAGCTCAGTCCTGGGCTGTTCCCTGGACACAGTGCAGCAGGTGGGGGACAGGAGGGTCCTGAGCAAATTAACATCTATGCTGGACCATGACTGTCGCCCCCTGCAGGACACTCTCTCTGCTCTGGAGAGCAGCTTCAGTGACAGACTAATTCACCCTCGATGTGTGAAGGAGAGGTTCCACAGGTCTTTCCTTCCTGCTGCTGTCAGACTGTACAACAAACAATAAGGACTAATGAACACTGCCAACTTGATTCCAGGGTCATTCTCGCATCGTTGCTATATCCTTACCTTATACCAGAATGTGCAATACACAGCTGCTAATGTACAGTTGTAAACATACTGCTGCTAATGTACAGATGCTAACATATAACTACACTTTACTTGCACTAGAATACACAGTACTTTATACTTTCCACTTATTTTGTCAATTTTAAATTTTTACATCTATTATATTTTCAAGATAGAGATTATATACGTATTATTGATGCTAGAGTTAGATTGTATTTATTTTTATTAGTATAGCTATTGTTCACTTAACATGTGCTGTGTGCTGCTCTTTCCTACTGTCCTATAACCTGTGATGCAACACCGACATTTCCCCACTTTGGGACAAATAAAGGATCTCTTCATCTTAAATGTCCTGTACATAGTAACAACACATGTGTAGTTTTAAATTTAAGCACCCCAGCTTTCAGTTATTTAAAAGCTAGATAGTGGTATTAGTAGCACATGATGTTTGTGCTAGGACCATGGATCTATAATAAATACTGGACAGGGTATTACTAGCTTACAGCTGTCCCACCTATGGGCACAGGGGGCGCCCGTGGTACTGCAAACTAAATTTACGAGGGCTACCCAGAAAAAAGTCCCATACTGTAGATCCCAGAGAACCTACAGCTTTCATAAAGATCGGATTTTGTGGGGATTTTAGTGTCCCTTTTTTCTTCTTAAATCCTCTAAATCCACACTTTACAACCACAAACTCCCGTTTCAGCGCAGAACCGGGAGGACCAAACGATGCCCAAATATAGACGACTTCCTCTGATGTGTCAGCGCCCGTGAAGTCCCACGAGCTACTGAGCACAAGCCGTTCATTTGAATATGGCGCCATCTTGGATCACTGGGGCTTGGCTAGGACTCAGTGGGACGATTTGGATTATATTATGTATGATACTTTTTGTATTTTAGTTTAGTTTATTTGTTTTGTACAGTATAGTTGAACAACACAACAAAACAAGATAACAAAACAGTGCAATAGTATTGTTCAAAATGGTGGCTGAATGGATAGCACTCTCGCCTCTCAGCAAGAAATTCCTGGGTTCGAATCCCGGCCGGACCAGGGCCTTTCTGAGTGGAGTTTCCCGTGTCTGCGTAGGTTTCCTCCGGGTACTCCGCTTTCCCCTACCACTAAAAACATGCACAATAGGTCTGGCATGCGCCTCCTGTTCGGCGACCCCACTCCCATCTATGTGTGGACTGAGAGGACAAGTGCCCAAAAATAATAACAATTGTAAACCGCTTTGTGACACTGGTCTGTGAAAGGCGGTATATAAATAAACATTACTTACTTACTTACTAACTTACTTACTTACTAAATCCCAGCCCTTGCCATCTTTACATAATGTACTATAGGTATTGCTGCTTCCTTCAGTTCAGTACACACACAAAAACAACAAATAACTGCATAATAGCCATGCCATAAAAAAAACTGTTTTATACATATACGTTTTTACATCGTCACAAATGTTTTAATTGGATTTATCAGTTATGTTCTATAGTAGTTTGAATTTTACCACATAGCAAGGCAGTTGTGTTAATATTTTTATGTAAATGTGTATACAGTATATATAATTCCATTCCCTATTCTATGTTTTCCCTAATCTTCCAATCCGGTTTGATCCACTATATATATTTTCCGTATTATGCAAAGGCTCTAATGATGCAACTTCTCTCACATCTGATTTTAATACTCTCCAATGTGCGGATTACATGCTTTTTACACCTCTCTCCATCCGCTGCATTATCTATGACTTCTTTCCATTCACGCACATGCTGACCTCTACTGATGGCAAAAATGGACATGATTAACTGTACGGAAATGTCAGCCGCGAATAATGGCTCCAACGTAATTACTGAATGAGTGTGGCAACTCGGAGGGTCAATGCAGACACGGGGGAACGGTGCATTGGACTAAATGATACAGAATATTATGGAGAGAGCTAAAGGCTTTGGTAGAGCGCGGTACGGTGGCTGAGTGGATAGCACTCTCGCCTCTCAGCAAGTAGGTCCTGGGTTCGAATCCCGGTTGGACCAGGGCCTTTCTGAGTGGAGTTTGCATGTTCTCCCTGTGTCTGCGTAGGTTTCCTCCGGGTACTCCGGTTTCCCCTACCACTAAAAATATGTACAATAGGTCTGGCATGCGCCTCCTGTACTGGCGACCCTGCTCCCATCTCTGTGTGGAGTGAGAGGACAAGTGCCCAAAAAAATAATAACAATTGTAAACCGCTTTGTGACCCTTGTCTGTGAAAGGCGGTATATAAATAAACATTACTTACTTACTTACTAGAGCGAGATCAAACGGGAACAATGAAGTATGGACTATTCTAGTAAGTGAGAAAGTAAGTAATGTGTATTTATTTAGCACATCTTACAGCCAATGCGCCGCCCACTGCATGGTGGCTGAGTGGATAGCACTCTTGTTTCTCAGCAAGAAGGTCCTGGGCTCGAATCCCGATCGGAACAGGGCCTTTCTGAGTGGAGTTTGAATGTTCTCCCCGTGTCTGCGCAGGTTTCCTCTGGGTACTCTGGTTTCCCCTACCACTAAAAACATGTACAATAGGTCTGGAATGTGCCTTCTGTACTTGCGACCTCGCTCCCATCTTTGTGTGGAGTGAGAGACAAATGCCCGCAATTGTAAACCGCTTGGTGGCTGGTCTGTGAAAGGCGGTAGATAAATAAAGATTACTTACTTACTTACTACCAAGGTCGCCCAAAGCACTGTTTAGGGTTCAGGTGTTCAGACAGAAGGATACGCTGGTGCATCAAAGCTTCATCCATTCACTCACTCACTCACTCAATACATTAAATTGTATATGTTTTTAGTGGTAGGGGAAACCGGAGCACCCAGAGGAAACCTACGCAGGGAGAACACACAAACTCCACACAGAAAAGCCTGGAGTTGGAATCGAAGCCATAGGACCTTTGTGCTGTGAAACAAGCTGGTTTGGTTAAAAGCAAACTGTCACAAACTGGCTCGAGGTTCAGACAAAAATGGAGTCCACACATGTTTCAAAATGTACGAAAATAAAATATTTATTTAAAAGGCTGTTACTGCCAGGTGAGACAGAGCTCCATCGACTTCCTGACAGCACTTGTGAATGTGGGACCCACCCATCTCCAGGTGCTGCCAGTCCCAATCAGCTCTCCCATTGGCTGGATCCTGAAAGGAGGAGAAAGCCAGCAGCAACACACAAACCAGACAAGACTGGGGTTGTCACACAAACATGAAATTAAGGCTATATCCACAAGAAGACAAAACGCTTATAATTTCAGAAACTTTTTCTGTAAACACGGAGTTAGCTCAGTAAATGTGTGCGTCCATATGAATGTAGTCAATACGCCTGAAAACGCTGTGAAACTATGCCAGACCTGTTGGTGGCGCTGTGACGCAATGACGGGATCAAGCCCAAACTTCCGTGACGGGAACTGGGCATGCGCAGAATTTTGTAAACAGACAACATGGCGAGTGGGCGAGCTGGTACTACATTAGTATGGGCGGACGATGAGGTTGAACTGTTGCTTCGGGTCACACTGGATTACAAAACCAACAAGCTACATTGTTGTTGTCATTATTTTCTGAGTGCGGCGCATGCGTGCTTTAACAAGAGGCGGGGCGATGACGCAAGCGTCTCAGTTACATTGCGGAGAGGCAGTAACCACGGAGCGGCATATACGGAGTTTTGAAATCTTTCCACTCTGGGACCTACTTTCAAAAATGTTCGTTTACACCCCCCCAAAACGCCGGCCTCGTATGGACGATACACTGGATTGATAAAGTATTTTTGCATTTAGGCCTGAGCTTGACTTCGTGTGGACAGGGCCTAAGCTTAAGCGGAAGTTCAGACTGGTAGACTACCTACGTCATCGACCCACTCCCTCCTCAGCCTCACATCAGCTTCATAGACTCCCTTTCAGCTGCTAATCAAGCCAGCGCTTAAAAGCTGGACACCGCTCACAGAACAGCCTTTTCAAATCACAACCATCTCCTCCTTCACCTCTGCCTCTGGATTTTTTCACTCGCTCACATCCACCTTTGCCACCAGTGCCTTTTTTTAAAGGCACACCGTGTAACTCTTGGCCACTAGGGGCGCTAGACCTGCAACTTTCACGTTTAGCGCCCCTAGTGGCCACAAGCAACTCAGCACTGTCGCAAAAGTCAACAAACAGTCAGCCGGTGTCTTTTGAGTGTGTATTCAGACAGCATGCACTGGTGTGTGTGTTCAAACTGTAGAGACATGCCTACAGATATTGAGAGACTCTGCTGTGGTCAGCCTCCAGACCGCTGCATTAGTAATCTACCACACATGGACTTCTATATCCTGGATGAGGGAGTTCTGCGTCTAGCTCGTGCTGCGTGGAATGACATCTTTGCGGTCGATGACATCCAGGAACCAGGTGAACAGCAGCGCTCATACAGACATGCAGCTTACAGCACGATCCCTTTCGCGTTTCCTCTTTTTAGCCTCCTCCGAAGGTTTAAAATTTTTCCTTGCCTCAGCCATGACCAGGAGTCGAGCGGGTGAAAAATGAGTAGCAAAAGCCTTAGCTCCATGAGTATATCAGCGCCTGTAGCCGTAAAGCAAGTCTTTCTTCCAAGTCACGTGACCTGGTGGCAGACGGTCCGTCTGCTCGAAACTTACATGGGCGGTATTTCAAGAGGGCAGCCCCGCTCGGAGCATTGCAAGTGTCAAGCGCTGTATATTGGCCCAAGTATTCATATAAAATAACTCATATGTGTCAACTCTTTAGGTCACAAAGTCCGCGGTGTGCCTTTAAGTTATTTTTTTTATTTTTATCAATACTTTATTAAGAACAGTAAAACATATACACAGACAAACACAAGTAGAGGACTCAAATAACCAAGCTAAGGGGCAAAGGCACTTCAATAAACAAATAACCTACATTTACAATTTACATTATACAATTAAACTGAGCAATAGAATAGTTAAAACAAAAGATACTTAGAGTAGGAGGTAGTTCTGTCAAATTTATATTTCTTAAGTGAAGTTAAGGAGCTATAAACTACAAACAAATTTCACAATGAATACATCTACGCATCTTGTCTCTTGTAGTTCTCTTTCCAGATTGGAATCAGACTTAGCTACGGACTTGTGTTAAAGATTTTGGATTAGTACAGCTTCTCTCTCTTGTTGTGGTTAGGCGCGAGCTGAGAGGTCATAAGGAGTGTTTTGTTTGAACTTTTCTGTTTCTTATTTCCATTGAAAAGGGTTAAACATTATGTCCTTGGTAAAAAGAGACAAGTAAGTAGTAAACATTGTGTTCCGAATGTCACTGGAGTCGCTGCATTTATTCATGTGGGTTGAAACGGTGAAGACATGCTGTTTACTTCATTAATTAGGAGTCAACAAAGCTTTTTCACCTTAATGATGATAATGTTTGGTTTGAGTTTGCTTTTGTACACATTCATGGAAAACTAATAACCCTCTTGTAACTGTAAATTTGTAGTCATGACTTAAACCCAAACCCTAACTTCTCCTATTTGTTATAAATATGTAATAAATATCAAAAGGATTATCAACATGTCCAAAGGCCTAAGAATCCATGCTGCACTTTAGTTTCCTGTGCTCCTCAGAGTCCCAGCAGGAGGCCAGTCCCTGTGCTCCTCAGAGTCCCAGCAGGAGGCCAGTCCCTGTGCTCCTCAGAGTCCCAGCAGGAGGCCAGTCCCTGTGCTCCTCAGAGTCCCAGCAGGAGGCCAGTCCCTGTGCTCCTCAGAGTCCCAGCAGGAGGCCAGTCCCTGTGCTCCTCAGAGTCCCAGCAGGAGGCCAGTCCCTGTGCTCCTCAGAGTCCCAGCAGGAGGCCAGTCCCTGGACTCTTCAGAGTCCAAGTTTATTCACATGGCTCTAACATGTCTTGGATGTGCTTTGGTGCGAGGCCATGGAGAGACTTGTACATATGGCAAATAATAAAATACAAGTAAGATTAGATAAGATGGACTTTTGCTTTGTTTTTCCCAGTCTGGTCTGAAAATATGATTCTCAAAATGAATGCTGCAGTTTACAAGCCTTGGAGTGGAGGGATTAGTTTCAGGTCGGACTCTTTCCGTGGCTTGACATGGTAATGACGATTAAAAAAGAATAGATTTTTTTGGATAAATATTGATTTATTAGTATGCAATATTGTTTGTAGTAATACTGATATTGCAATATTTCTTTTTTGTATATATGGTCTTGTAACGTCAAAGGATTACTTTAACTCAGTACTTACTTTTAAATACGTTGTTTAGAGTGGAGGAAAAGTGGAGAGTGACAGATTAGTACAGACAGTTTTCTATGGTTTTATGAAAAGTAAGAGAGTAACTTCTTATAAGATTTTTATTGCTTTTATTACATTGGTTAAATTCAGACGGGCTATAGATCCAGGACTCAGACTGTAGAATGAGGACTGAAGCTGTAGATCCAGAACTCTGTAGAACGAAAACTGGGGCTGTAGATCCAGGACGTAAGCTACAGAACAAAAACCAAGGCCACGGTTTAGAGACAGAGACGCTGTGGAACTTTGTAACACAACACATGAGGCCCAGTAGTAGAACAACTTCCTCAACATCCTCCTCAGGCCGCCGCAACGACGTGAAAGAACCAACATCCTTCTTGATTTAACAGCAGCAGTGAAAATAGAACCCGCCGCCATTGTTGTTTACGTTTGTTCTCGGCGACTGCGCTCGTCCAAATGTATGTGCAGGAAGTGGAGGTCATAGCAGCTGAGATCTCATACCTTTTTCTTCACGCGGCGTAAGAAAAAGGTGTGAATTCTTTGTCTGCTCTGACCTCCACTTCCCTCAGTACATGCGTTGGACACGCACAGAAGCCGAGATCAAACGTAAACAACAATAGCGGCGGGTACATTAACTAGCTACATGTGCTTCGAGCGCTACACGGAGGAGGATTTCTCCGTGTCAATTCTTATTTCAATTCAACTTTATTACAGACTCTAGGTCCAATTTAAAACATACAGACAGACAAGACAAAGAAAATAACAAACAAACACTTATGAGTTTAAAAGACGGCCGTACCAGTGTCTCCATATCTTGGACTGCACTCGAGTGGTACTGAACCTGATGTTTGTAAGCGCTAACATTAATACATTTTCTGATTTGCTCAGTCGACAAATGAAACTGTGCATTAGGCTCCTCAACACAGCCTAAAGTGTTCACTCGTGAGGTGACAAACAGCTCAGATGCACTGGTCCATCGTGGCTTTCCCATAAGCACTTGAAAAGCGTCATTATAAGCCATCAGCAGCTTGTGTATACTGGCTCTTTTACAGTTAGTCCACAGGTGGGCCATGTACAGTGGTGTACAGTATGATTTAAACACTTGCACTTTGACATCAGTTGAGCAGAAGCTGAATTTACGCATGAGAATGTTGGCCTGCGCATACCGCATCCTGCACTGTCTGTAAATGTTACTGTCATCAGAATCAGAATCAATTTATTGCCATTTGCAGAAAAAACTACATTGGAATACAAACAGGAGACACCGGGGGCACCAACACCACAAAGCAACACACAGACAAAAACAATAAAAATAGCGAGACACGGTGTGCCAAATATAAAACTCTTAAAAGCATAATGAAAAGCTACGAAGAGCTACAAAGAGAAGCAGATCTCAGATCTTCCTTAATTTCACCACGTGACATAGACAGCGTTAGCCTGGCCATAGCCATCCGTACACTCCGCTCAGTCATCATTTCACTGCATGTAACCGTCTGGGTCTGATCCCTGTGTTAGCGAATACAATCGGTCGTATTTCGAGAGCGCGGGTGTTGTAGGTCGGTGCCGGTGACGTCAAGAGTTTGCGCCGAACGGGCAGGTTGTAGTTTGGCAATGCCGAAGAATGCGATAGTAAAGTAATCTATCAAGAAATTGAAGCAGGAGCAAGAGGAATGTTTAGCAAATGTAATCGCTGGTCAAGATTGTGGCGCTACTCCCCACGGGCTCCGTCAGCGGCAAAGGAGATGGCTAGGCTAAATGCTAAATGCTAACAACTCACTCGGACGCCTTGCATACGTCACGGTGAACTCAGATCCAATCGTTTCAATCTGCAAAAGGAGTTCACCCCTCCCACCTGTTCACGGAGCTCAATGGAGCAAATCCAGACCTTAGTATGAAATGTAATTTGTACTGTAGGTGTGGTACAACCAGGCTAAACCAAACTGTGATCTAATTCTAATTGTTAACTTTGGGTGTGATTATATATACTGTAGTTCAGGGAGCATTTCATATTCATGCTGCTTAGATTTGGAATAGTCTTCCTGAAATTGTGAGACGGTCTTCTACTCTGGAAATGTTCAAATCCAGGTTAAAGGTGTGCATACGTCTATCTTCAGTCTTTTTGATGTATTCTGTCATTATTCATGTTCATGCAACCACTTAGGAAATACAAATAAACTTGCCTTGCCTTAGTCTTAACACAATAAGAGCGTCTGAGCTGAAGAAAATGTACGGCACTTTTTAGCACATGTAATGGAAGAGCTATATGAACAATTGTAGACCGTAAAACCATCAGTCTAATCCAAATGCTAAACTTTTTATACTCATTATATAGATAGATAGATTCTTTATTGATCCCCGTAGGAGAAATTGATTATGTAAATTCAATATGAAATTCCTTATGCTAAAGATAGACTTATGTTATTTTTATTTTATTTAGTGTAGAGTCATTGTTCATTTATCTTGTGCTGTGTGGTCTTCATTCCTATTGTTCTGTGAGCAAATCCAGACCATCGTACAAAATGAATTCAGTACGATGGTATGTTAAGACCAGGCTACAATCTCCTGTGTCGTCTAGTTTTTAACACCGTGTCACGACAGACTATGCAGATTTGCTTGGGTCCCGTTTCTATAGGCGTTGCTATAGCCCAGGTTCATTCACATTTGATGCCAATTTCCATGTGGAGAGCTGGGTGTGAATGCGGCGTACAGTATTTGTTGGATTCTACTTGAAAGAGCGTGCGCCTCGGTGCAGATGTGGTCCTTTTAGAGCTGATTTACTTTCAGGAAGAGCCCCGTGCATCTCCTCATCTGTGTCTCATCTCCGTCTCCTCCAGTGGACGAGGGCGCGGAGAGGCAGGCTATAGTCTTATTAGTGATAATGAGAGCCAGCCACTCTGCCAATTTACATACCTAATCTGATATTAGCGGCTGCCGTCTGCACCCAGGGAACCCACGACTAGCGCACTGGCAAGCATATGCTGGCATGCACACGCCGAAACTAGAGAGCGATATTGGAAAAGAGTTTATTCATATTTATAAGAAGGAGCAGGGAACATTGGCCTCTGTGGAAGAACGAATTATCAAATACTTCAGAGAGGAGTGCTTAAGTAATGCTGTTAATCACTCATAAACTCACTTATAACTAATGTGATTGGACCAGAGCCACTGAACAATGGAACAAGATAAAGAAGACTTGAAAACAAATCAAGGCTGATGACATTATTAACCTTATATGAGAGCAAAGGGTGAGTGCGTATTTACTTATTTAAGGCTTGCATGGAAATATTAAGTCAGAGTTCAATGCAAGAACAAAAACATGAACTTTGCTCAAAAAATTTAGCACTGTTCAAGATTATATTAACCTAAATGCACTCACCACCGCTCATCTTAAACGTATACATAATGTATTAGTTGCTGGTTCATTTATTTCGGTCAATAATACGTATGGGGCGCCTATCGTCTCCAAACAAACTCTATCCCTCTGTGAGCCATATAAACTAGTGCTGTCCAACGATTAAAATATTTAATCGCGATTAATCGCATGAATTTCATAGTTAACTCGCGATTAATCGCAAATTAGTCACACATTTGCGTGCTGTGTGCAATTGCTTTTTTATTGAAAACAATGTGTAGTGTTATATTACACACTAACATTTGATGCAAAATCATCAATAAATGGATGACAAAATAAATAATTGGTAACAAAAAGCCCCTTCAATGTGTGTGTGTGGGTGTGTGTGTGTATGTGTGGGTATAGACCATAGACTGTATAGAAACATCATGGTGTCATTATGATGATGATAAACAATCTGTAAATATTTTGTAAATTTGTTCATGTAAATACTCTATGCTGTTTCTCTGTTTACCTTCGGTATATCTATGACTGTATACTGTTTTGCTTGTATTGCCTTTTTTATTAACCCCTCCCCCCATCTCCCACTTCATGTCCCCCCCCCCCTCCCCTCCTATGTGCCCTTCTGGGTTTCTTCTTTGGCCCCCTGTATCTCCAACTACATATTGTTTGTAATCTCTGTCTACAATGTATCTGAACTAGTCCTTTTCTTTGTTTCTATGTGTTTGTCTGCAATAAAAAGTAAAAAGTAAAAGTTTATCGCGCGATAAAAAAAATGACGGCGTTAATATTGATTTGCGTTAACGCGTTAATAACGCGCTATTTTGGACAGCCCTAATATAAACATTACAGTATTTGAAGGGAAAGGGGTGACAGAATCTGACCCAGTTATAGATTCAGGTATCATTGTTTTATAGTTGTACATTTATCCGTTGTGAGATATAAATCTTTCCTGACTTATTTTGTAAATTGTCAACCTCAGAGTCTGTGTTTTACTTCCTGTTGTGTGATGCCCTCATACGTATCACCCGTCGTCCTTCACTCCCTGTTCTGTCATTGTCAACGCCCCTTCTCTTTGACTTCATGTCGTTGTCCCCTGTTTTGTTACTTTTTGTATTTTTCACTTCTGGATTTTGTTTTGTATTTACTTTAATTAAATTACTTTCATAAATTTTGGGTTGATTTCCTTTTAAAAAATGACACAAGGCGGAGCATAAAGAAAACACCCAAAGGTCCTAAAATCAGGGTTAGGGTGAATTTATAAGATCACGGCCTCACAACCTCTGGTGACCGGAGGGCCTGCATAAGCACAGTTGTTAGATATCTGGAACACCCACACAATGTGGCGTATGCAATGACATGAATCAGAGAAATGTAACAAAACAAATACTCAACTTTGTGGTTTGTAGAGGAAGGTCTTTATGTACATATAAGATGGACGGGAGTTCAAATTGAAGCGGCACATGCAGTCCGTTCAATCCGAGACTCTCTCAAATATTTACAAATGCTGCTTATATAGCTTTGGGCGACCGGGAGGAGTTAAGAAATGTTCTCCGTAATTTCCTTTTTTGGATACACAGTTCAACTTGCATTGACTTGTCCAGTTGGATGATGTATGTCGTCTGTCTTTCACGGTCTGTCTCCATGCTTCTGTGTCAGCATTGCGATCCGATATTTTTGTGAATACCTCTGTGTCTGTATTTAGTTCCCTGACCCAACAGTGAAACAACATGTTCAGAAAAAACATACTTACAGTGTTCATACCACCTCCAGGGCCTTTCTGTGTGGAGTTTGCATGTTCTCCCCATGTCTGTGTAGGTTTTCCTCCGGGTGCTCGTGGTTACCCCAACCACTAGCAACATGCTCTTTGTGACTCTGTCTGTCAGCTGCAATATCGATGAAGATATAAAGAGAACATTCAAACTCCACTCAGAAAGGCCCTGTTCCGACCGGGATTCAAACCCAGGACCTAAGATAAGATTACTCACTTATTTAAAAATGAATAAATGCAAAGACACATGTTTCAGATTCAGATTCAGATTGAGCTGAACACTGTGCAGTGTTGGGCAAGTTATTTAAAAAAACACAATATATTATGTAGTACTGTTAATGTTATTTAAAGTGATAGTCTGTAACTCTAAATGAATTACACATTTTAGGAAATGTGTTAAATTGACCTCCTGGCCTTAAATGTTGATATAAAATAAGTCATTTTATTAATTCTAATATTACGGGAAAGTCCCGCCTTCCCTGCTCTTAGCTATAGCTCAGAATCCACGGTGCCGTCCACGTTAACTGATCGAGTAGTGCCAAGGGCTGTCAATCATCGGCGCTGATGCCCGTAGCTGCTCATGCTCAGTTTTTTGTTTTCGCGGAACCTCTGAATCAAGTCTCCATTAGGCTCTGGAACTACATGAAAACTGAACAAAGAATTCTGAACATCTGCGCTGAGTTACCCATTTATATTCTGAACCTATATCCATAATCAGATCCTCTGCAGATGTGTCCTATAATGTTCAATTCATGATAATAGCTTGTTCCGGGTTTGCCGCGATCGCTTTTTTGTACATAAAAACATTATTTTTTTCATTAAATAATTCTGAAAACCTCCGTGCATGTGTATTAATAATGTATATGTATAATGTGTTCTCTGATTAACATTTAAAAGTGTTACGGAAACGTAGGTGTAGACCAATCAGAAAGGAAGGGGGAGGAGCTTGCGTAGTTTTTTTTTTCAAATCAAGTGCCTCTCTGTCTCTCTTTCTGACAAACTCCAGACAATCACTTTAAAAGTAATGTGCTACAATACAAAAAACTTCTAGGTGGCTACAATTTTATCTCAGGTCAAAATGCAGCATAATGCATTTTACTGACCTTTGTATCAGGTCAAATATTACCCAGGTTTCTTTGCTCATACCGCGTTACTGCAAAAAGCAATACATTACAGTCATTACATTAGGTTTCTCCCAACACATGCTTTTAAGTCTTACTAATTTGCCGTGTAAAGTATGACATAATCCACACGGCACTACCTTGATGGAGGCTACAAACATGATCATGATCACCACTTAAGGGTTTGCTCCTGTGGCACGTTTTCATCTACAAATCAGGTCATTCTCCTCTCTATCCGTAGAAAAATTACACGGATCTATAAATCAGAAGCAACGCCGATTCTCTGGGGCCTACACTGGATACACGGGATGAAGTCCTCGCAACGTTCTCATGAATATTCCGCACCTACCACGGAAGCTAATCTCCGCATCCCCCGTGTTTCAATTAGCGCCAAACCACCCAGATTCCGTTAATTGTCTTGCGCAGTTAGACGTATAGGCGAATCTGCATACTCCAGGCTAGTACACGCACACACACGAAAAATGACAAAAATGATATGCAGGCCGGCGGGGGTGGACCTTTTAGCTGTAACATGACACACTTTAGCCCTACTGTCATGTTTAGAAGCTCAATGGAATCAGCCAATGTACTTCTGTCTATAAGAGGGCCATATGGATTGGAACGCTACAGCTGCATGGAGTAATCCCAGTTTTAGCCTCGCAAATCTACAGAATTAAAAGTGTTGCGCAACCGTGTCGACTGTCACGTTCGCTCGACGCTAGTGCAAATTATATAAACGCGGAATCAAAGTCAAATACGATTCATATGTTTCGTTTCAAAAAGTAAACATGTGTTATCCGCGGCAGTCTCCGAACATGTAGAGTGTCGGAGTGTGTCGTATGCTGTGCTCCCTGCCACTTAGACTGCTGCTTGTTTAGGATGTGCATGTGAATTTGTGAAGATGGATTTTAAAGGCAAATGCATGTATGTATTATTGATGTTGGTAATTAATTATGTTCTGTACGAGCCGGAGGGCGGTGCGGAGGGTGAGCTTTTGTTCACGTCATGATTTTTCCACGTCAAACTACAGAATACAGTATATCAGTGTGTGTCAAGAGACGGTTCTGACTGATGTTGGTCTCATCTGTTCTCCCCATGCCTGCTCCAGTTTCCCCGAACACTAAAAATATGCACAATAGGTAAATCCTCCAGCTCCTGTCCTGACCAACACTTTTTATAACTAGTTTGCACCCTATTCCAAAGAAGAAAAATCCTGGTTTGCCACTTCCTGTTACTTACAATGGCAATAAAAATGATTCTAATTCTAAGGACTTTCAACTGACTGTTCTTAAAGTTTAAATAATACAGTTAAAGAGTTCATCAGCAGTTACTGTATCTCAGAGAACTTTACAAACTTGTCGATTCGTCAACAGAGATCAGACACAGAAAATGCAATGATTAAAAACACAGAGTCATAAATGTTAATAATTGTGCCTACATGTACTTAAAATATTCTCTCTGCTTGTGTACAAGTCTCTCCATGGCCTCATTCCAAAGTGAATCAGTAACATGTCACTTAACGAAGGACCACATGAACCAACTCGGACTCTGAGGAGCACAGGGACTGGCCTCCTGCTGGGACTCTGAGGAGCACAGGGACTGGCCTCCTCCCGGTGCCCAGAGTCAAAAATAAACATGGGGAGGCTGCATTTCAGATTCATGCTGCTAAAATCTGGAACAATCTTGCTGATAATGTGAGACAGGCTTCTTCTCCAGCAATGTTCAGGTTAAAAAAAGTTGTTCTATCTTTACTCTTTGTAATGTACTGTGATTATTTAAGATGTCAATGCCTTGTGTGATTGTTTCTGTCTTATTCTGTTCAGCACTTTGAGTTGCCTTGTGTATGAATTATGCGATACAAATAAACTTTCCTTGCCTTAAATGTCCTGGATCATCACCACTGTCCTTAGACCCTCCTGCATCGACACAGACTCAAAAACCCAGTGAGAAAAACTGTTTAAAAGTTTGAATCATGATTGCTGTATACAGTAGAACAACAGTGGAAGTGGAAGAATTGTCAATAATATTTCTCAACCCGGTGTTAATTGTGTGTTAACGATAAGTTGTGGTTTGGTTTACAGGACATCTGCTCGATAAACCAGTTTGCTCTAGTGTTAAAAGGTGCTAATCCCTTTTGCACTCACACAGACCCTTGATAAATATACCCCTGTGTTCACATCTCAACAGCCTCTTGTCATCTTCAACGCTTCTCCACAGTGAAGAGTGAATTTGACAGGGCAACGGTTTGGTGCAAACAAGAAGAAACACTTATGGTGGTTTTAAATGGTTAGAAGAAACTTATTTTAATCCATGGAATCCAGTTTCTGTTTAGTAAGTATGTAAGTAATCTCTATTTTTACAGCACATCCATTTTACTAACTAACACCATCCATTCACCCACTCATTACATTCATGTCTTATGCATGTTTTTAGTGGTAGGGTTCCTCCAGGTGCTCCGGTTTCCCCTACCTACACAGACACGGGAAGAACATGCAAACTCTGTTCCGACCGGGTTTCAACCGGAGGGCTTTCCACTCAGCCACTGTACCTCCAAATTACCTACAATAAATTAACTACAGCCCTCAATTGTCTTAAATATAAATTTGTCTTAAAGGTATATTGGAAGATTTTCCCACTTTTTAGGAAAGAACCGCTCTCTCCACTTTTTGAACAAAACCCTCTGGTCTTATTTGACGACGCATCACCAGGATGATTGACACTTGGGAGGACCAATAGTCTTGATGATCTACCCGGAAGTAGAAAATCCTCCTATATACACCTTTAAATGCCAATATCAGTCGAAGATCATTAACCCAATGTAATCATGACTATATTTTTTCTTCCTGTGCAGTTGCAGGGTTTTAATTCAACAGGTTTGAGCAGCACGCAGCCTAATGAGTTATTTTCTGTACATTACACTCATTTCCCATAAATCCTTAACCGCATTACCCTCCAATATAACTCAACCTCTCTTAATTCTCTCGCAAGACTGCAGTAAATGAGCGAAAACGCAGCCACCCTTAGCTTGGTGCCACATTTTCAGCTTGACTTGGAGTGACTTCCACTTCTTTCCCTTTTCAATGAATGTGGATGCTGCCTCCCCTGCACACTGCTTCCAAACACTCACCAATTACCTGTCTGTAGCTGGCGTCTGTGCAGTGTGTGAGTGAAAGGAAGGAGAAAGTAAGGCTGTGCCCGTCGAGATGCCTATTTCTTTGTGTGTGTGTGTGTGTGTGTGTGTGTGTGTGTGTGTGTGTGTGTGTGTGTGTGTGTGTGTGCGTGCATGTGTGTGTGTGTGCACGCTTCTCATTCTTCTTGCTTCTGTTTCCCCTCCGGATCTCATGTATAATTTATGTACCACTCATGAATATGCTAATTACCCCGTGTGCAGGGAGAGGTGAGAGGGCTTCCCCTGTTCTATTCTTACATTCTTCTGATGAGCGAGCGACGGATGGAAAGAAGGTAGAACGAGACAGACACAGAGAAGAGGAAGTCTTGTGGAAGAGTGTGGAAATACATTTATGAAATCCCGGCGTTCCTACAAATAAGCATGGTGGCGATACGGACCGAGGCGCGGCCCCTGTGTTGTGCCGGGGAGACAATGAATCACCCATGCTGTGGCGAGATTGGAAGAGGTAGAGGAGGAAATGTGGAGATGAGACAGGGAAAGAGGAGAGAAATGGTTGTGATCGTTCCATCAAGAATTTCTGCAGTGACAGCCAGCGAGGCAAATAAGATTGTTCCCCCTTTTTCAATAAATAAACGATAGAGGAGGATAGGAGGTTTGAGGAGAAAATATTGTCAACGATAGACAAAGGCAAAGGGAAGAGGCACAGGCACAAACCAGGTAAACTTTAGCAGGCTGGTCAGTGAGAACGCGTTTACTGTACACTTGTGGGTCTGGTTCACTTTGAAGGGGATTTCAGCAAGTTAAGTGTGTTAAGAATGTATATTTTTGACCATAGGAAAATGTAGTATTATATAGACTAATTTCATTCAAGTCAATTTTATTACAGACTCTGAGTCAATTTTTTTAAACAGACAGACACAAGATTATCATTTTTAAAGTAAGTAAGTAAGTAAGTAATCTTTATTTATATCCCGCCTTTCACAAACCAGAGTCACAAAGCGGTTTACAATTGTTATTATTTTTGGGCATTGGTCCACTCACTCCAAACAGAGATGGGAGCGGGGTCGCCGAACAGGAGGCGCATGCCAGACCTATTGTGCATGTTTTTAGTGGTAGGGGAAACCGGAGGACCCGGAGGAAACCTACGCAGACACGGGGAGAACATGCAAACTCCACTCAGAAAGGCCCTGGTCCGGCCGGGATTCGAACCCAGGACCTTCTTGCTGAGAGGCGAGAGTGCTATCTCAGCCACCGTGCCGCCGGTGGCTAAAATAATTAAAATAGTCTGCCTCCTTGGCATAATTCCAGCCAGTACAATTTGCAAGAGGAGAATACCTAAATCATTGATGAGAGGCCTCACCTATTTGAATTAATTTCGACCAATCAGGAAGCTGCAGGGGTGAGCATGGGTGGGTCGAACCAGTGCTCGTCTTCAAACAGTTTCACTTTCCGAATAGTGAAAAGAGAGTAATTAATGCTCATTTTAACTGGACAAAGTTTAGTTCACTTGGGAAAATATATTTTGCCATTGCAACCAAAAATGCCTATTTTGCGAACTAAAATGATGTCATGATACTATTCTATACTGTTTATCTTAATGGCATATTAGTGCCATATGAACCGGCTCGGACTCTGAGGAGCACAGGGACTGGACTCCTGTTAGTGCCCAGAGTCAGGACTAAACATGGGGAGGCTGCTTTTCAGATTCATGCTGCTAAAATCTGGAACAGTCTTCCCGAAAATGTGAGACAGGCCTCCTCTCTGACAATGTTTAAAAACCAGGTTAAACATTTTTTTGTTTAGCTGTGCATACAACTGAGGGATTTTATATTTTTATCTTTCTTTTTAATGTTCTGTGATTATTTATGATTTTAATGCTATTTTGTCTTGTTCAGCCCTTTGAGTTGCCTTGTGTATGAATTGTGCGATACAAATAAACTTGCCTTGCCTTTTTTCATAATTTTTGAAATGCTTGAAAATTAGCTGGAAAAAAAAATACTTGAAATTTTTTGGTTTCTATCCCTGACAGAGCTTTGAAATCTTCAAAGAAAGATTTTGGATCAAACTGATGGAACCCCCCTGAGCTTTTTCAGTTATGGTACACAAGTAGTTCTTTAGATAGTCGATTGTCACAGATTGGCTGCTAATTTTTCATCAGTCTGCTCCAGGAATTATTAATCTAGTTAGAGGTGACACAGCAGCTAATCAGGTCACTACAGGACTGGAAGAGCTGGAAATATGAACCAACAAACAATACATCAAACGCATTTTTATCTTCAAAGTTGAGACATGAAAACGCTGCTAAATTGCATCCAGAGAAGATTTCAGTCTTCAAAAGTCTCTGTGAGTCTCTTTGAGTGTCTGTCTTCCTCACACTTTTCACTCCACTTCCCCGGTCCCTCATCCGTGCGTGAGTGAGTGTGTGTTCCCTCTGGAGTTCTATAGGCGAGCCATGAGGAGTGACTGCGATGTGAAATAGTGCATGAGACGAGAGCCCGGTGTGTGCGAAGGGGCGCATGCAGGGCCACAGCAGAGGTACATGGGGCGGAGAGAGAGTGTGTGTGTGTGTGTGCGTGTGAGAATGTGTGTGTGTGTGGAGCCTCTGGGCTGGGGATGATTCAGCATCTGTCTCGCGCTTATGTAAGAGAGTAGACTGACTTCGCAGGCTGCATGAGTGGTTCACTTATCCACCGACTGGCACTCCATGCATCAGATCATTTGTGTGAGGTATTGCAAAAACACATCAAAAACGGCCTTTGATTATTCCAAACTTATTGCTGAGGGATAATCTGGGAAAGGAGTTTGGTGCTGCATCGCAAGTGTCTGTGGACATGAAAAGGTGCTGCGGCATTGGAGAATACTGGAGACAAATGTGAATACAGATTAAAAAGAACGGTTTTGGTATAATATATTTTAATGACCCACTGCATCAAAGCTGGCCTCACGACTTGAATGAGTATACACATAAAAGACAAAACAAAAACTGACTTTCTGACCGAACTCGTCTTGTAAGTCAGTATAGAGACAGTAGATTAGGGGGTAATGCATGATTGTAATACTGGTCAGCTCCAACACCACATCAACCAAAAGAATCACACATTCTTGTGTATGGTTCGGATTGCATTCAAAATATCCCTTCCTGGAAGTTATTTGCCTCTTATCCCTGTGGGAGAGTCATGGAGTGCGCAAAGGAGTATACTTAGGGTGTGAAGCAACACACAGCAGTGTGTTCTGTGTAGATGTGCTTGCACACGTTGACCATGGCCAATGCTATTCTCATTGATACAATGCAGATATGGGTCATCATCAGTTTGACTAATTTAAAACAAATGCAATTGATCATCTGTACAATCTCAGAGCTTGAATATACTATACAGTAAATGCTGGTTTTCAATAGAGTTATTGGCACATGACAACACTATTTGAATTAAGATTGTTTTGGTTATGTTTTTCCTTTAATTAAAAGTTGTATAATTTTATTGTTACAGCTGGCTCAGGGCCGTAACAAATAGGGAGGCCAAAAGGGGGTAAAAAGTGCAAACGTATATTAAATTATAAAATAAGGAGTATAACGTTACCAAAAACACGGTATGAGATGTGAGAATGTTGTAATCAGAGGTGCAGGTGTATGAGTGCAATGAAAGCCAGTGTATGGTGTGCAGTGAATGTGGTGCAAAAAACAAAAGACAAACTCAAATGTGCAAATAAGGAATGAGCATGGTGGCTCGTGGTAGAGCCCACCAGGACAGGTCCATGAGACACAGCAATACAGGAGAGAGTGAGCAGCTCTCAGCTCCCAGCTGAAAAGATCCACTGATGAGGGGGTGTGGCATGGTGCAGGTGTGTACCTGCACAGAGGAGAAGACACAGAGAAGGCAGGCAACCCCAGACAGCACCCTCTCCTGCACAGTAAGGGCCTGGCCCGCAAAATTATTCATTCACATACTGTACTGTATTTCATCTAAGTGAACCCGTGATTCTAGCCGAGGCTCTTTGCTTGAGGATATTCCCAAATGGTATATATTTTTAAAATATTGGCGTGCCAAAAGAAAAATTGGGAGAAACAAAGAAAATCCTGATCCGACCTGGGGCCCTTCTTGATGTGAGGCTCGAGTGCGGCCCATGCCACCACGTCTTCACAGTCTCATTATTGCTATAACGCGTCAAATCCATGTAACGCTACAACATAAAACAAGTCAAATTCTACTTTAATGAGCTCCCACTGAGGCTGGCAGTTTGGCTGACTCACGGCCTTGCCACTTTTCTAAACTAACAGATCTCGACCGGCTAACTGGTCACTCCGCTGACACGGCCGTGCGCTGCCAAAAGGCTGATTAGTCACTTAGAGTTCTCAGGCTAAGTGACTCAGTATGGCCAACCTGCTGGCTAACGGCTGGACTCTGGACTCAAGCTGCCATGACAACTCAGAACTACATTTGTCTCATTCTTAGACGCTGCATTTTCTCATGCTGGTTTTTTAACTTCTATTAGAAATCTATATCGGTGTGTGCCTTACTAACCGGAACAAAAGAGCACGATGGGAAGGCTGGGGGTGAGGCAAGGTTCATTACACAAAAGTTGCAGCAGCAGCGGTGACAGGTTGAGAGCAATGCAGACTGGGGAAGAAATTGAGAGTGACACGAAGACTCTGGGCCCGATGCAAATAGATGCAGTTATCGGGTTGGCCTGCTCCATAAACAGATACAATAGAATAGTATCACAAACACAATGGCACAATGGGAAGTGGCAGTAAACACACATGCATACAATGTACAGGGACAGGCGTAAACAGGCTGGCTGCAGTTTCTGGACACTGGGCAAAGGGAGATCATTACTTTGGACTATACATTATGTGCAGGATTGCTTTTGGCAGGTGCCTGACACTCGGTAGTCGGGGCGGCAGTGCCAGAAGTGTCCGAATTTAAACAATGGGAGATTGAAACAGGCACGCAGACATTATTGAGGTGTTTTCTGATTACATTTCTAGTAGTGATCTTAGTAATACGAGGGCTAGATGTGGTGGGTTTTGCTCCGCTTTAAAATAGTCAACTTGGTCAAGCCTAACTAATACATACAACTACATCTACTCTATGATTGCAAAATGGCATGTAACTGGAATATGTATGAGGGACACACTTTTTATTGTAAACACTCCAAAAGTTGTGTCATTAGCCAATAAGTAAGAATTCATAATGCTCGTATTGTCTTATACCATACACTTTCTACCATCTCCTTATTTGAATTGGAATGTTCATCAGGTGTATTGGTTCTCAGGGCACCTCCATGTGCCGCTTCCTGATTAGCGCCGCTCCGGTTATGTTGAAATAGAAATCGCGGTGACCCATTCTGCTCCACCCAGAGACTACACCACCTCTTCTGCTGCGACCTAAAGTGCTGTTGCATTTTATTACTATTGTTAGCTACTTTTAGAATTATGTAGTTATTTATTGTGTTTGTGTGGATGCATGTACACTTGCTGCTACTGGACTCCTGAATTTCTGACCACGGGGATCAATAAAGTATCTATCTATCTAACTGAATTCAATCAGTTCAATTTATTTTTGTTTTGCCCTAAAGTACAACGGAAGTCATAACGGAGGACTTCACAAAATTGTCGATTGGCCATCAACAGATCAGTTTGAATACAGAAATGCCATAATAACAAACACATAGGAGCTATTGGTCCATAGGGGGCAGAATAACCGATGTCCATAAATGATAATAAATGCCTGGATCCTCGCCGTCCTCAGACCCTCCCGCAGGTTGTTGTGCTGGTGACATTATGGATCAATTCATAAATGTGATTTCCCCTTCTCATACTGAATGTGGACTTGGAGCTTGTCCTTGAAGCTGTGTCCAGAAACAATGGCGACATGTATTTTTTTCAGTAACTGTAACATGCTATTTAAGTGGAGCAAGTCTTATGGAGATACGTGGCCATACCTCAGAAGTATTCGGCTTGTTACCTCAGTCAGCTCCTTCATCAGAGAGGAGTCGGACTGGCGCCTCGTTAGTGAGTCCTCCAGACCAATTAGAGTGAACTCGAAGGTGGCATCTCTTTTTGATTAGTATCGCTATACTGGCTCCACAACTCCTTATCATTGGAGCGAAGCAATGAGGTGGAAGTGAAAGCAGGCTATCTACTTTGTTTATTAGGCCCTGTCCACACGAAGTCAAGCTCAGGCCTAAACGCAAAAATACTTTATCAATCCAGTGTATCGTCCATACGAGGCCGGCGTTTTGGGGGGGTGTAAACGAAAATTTTTGAAACTAGGTCCCAGAGTGGAAAGATTTCAAAACTCCGTATATGCCGCTCCGTGGTTACTGCCTCTCCGCAATGTATCTGAGACGCTTGCGTCATCGCCCCGCCTCTTGTTAAAGCACGCATGCGCCGCACTCAGAAAATAATGACAACAACAATGTAGCTTGTTGGTTTTGTAATCCAGTGTGACCCAAAGCAACAGTTCAACCTCATCGTCCGTCCATACTAATGTAGTACCAGCTCGCCCACTCGCCATGTTGTCTGTTTACAAAATTCTGCGCATGCCCAGTTCCCGTCACGGAAGTTTGGGCTTGATCCCGTCATTGCGTCACAGCGCCACCAACAGGTCTGGCATAGTTTCACAGCGTTTTCAGGCGTATTGACTACATTCATATGGACGCACACATTTACTGAGCTAACTCCGTGTTTACAGAAAAAGTTTCTGAAATTATAAGCGTTTTGTCTTCGTGTGGATATAGCCTTAGTCAATGAGTGAGAGCGATATGATACCACTTAACCATGTCGGACAAGTTGACGTACTATATACAGATGACCAAATCACATACGATTACGGAGTGAGCTATGTGGACCCAAGCAAGGACAAAGACACCTTAGTATAAACCACTAAAACTGAGCGGTGTTGAACAGGGTGACCTTGCGGACGGGACAGACCTCTGGGAGACAGAGGCAGCTTGGCAAAGTCACTCTTACATGGCGCCCTCTGTAGTCCAGGGTCAGGTCAAACAAACAAACTCGCACACTCTGAACTCTCACCAGGAGCCAGTCTGCACACGGTACCATCCAAAAGATATGGGGGGCGAAAACACCACCCCATGTGCCAATGCAAGTGGCTCCTCCAACTTTTACCACTGCCTGAAATCAGACAGGAGGGAGGAGGAACAGCGGGGGCGCAGAGAAGGTGTCGCCTCTCCTCACTGATCCCTTATGCTAAGAGGAATTTGCATACATTTTTAATCAAAGCAAATTAGATCATAACTAAATTAAATCACACTTTCCAGCCGCCCCCTTCTCTGTCTGCCTCCTGTTCCATCCACCCACCTATTCTTCATCATTTAATTATAGGCACTAATAGGTATGCTTCGACAGAAAGGGAAACCCGGCGCACACAGGCAAATGCAAGGAAAGACTTGTCATTACAATCCTCAATTGGCAATATATATCTCGCTTTATTGATTGGTTTTGGCATTGGAAAAGGTTAGCGGAAACAGTCGTATAGGGAGGGGGGGTTATTATTTTAATAGGTTTTAATCATGGTATAATTGTTTTCCCCCTGGAATTTGCCCACTCAAAGTTTATGGAGTTACTCATGCCTGTTTGAGTAATCGTTATTCATTTGCAATCAAGGTAACATTGCTAAAAAGAGAACATTATGACCCCTGTCGTCCAGAGGCTGCTTAGTTCAGAAAGAAGGTGGCTCTCAGTCCATTCTACTGTTGTGGTTCCTTGCTCTTCCCTGGGTCCTTCTTCTGAAAGACTTCTCTGAGCTGGGTTTTAACAAGATGTTGCTACAGGGTGGAAGCCCCTTCACTCACTGTCTTGTCAACATTGAATTATGAGAGACTACTGTAACAATTCTATGAACAGGACAATCTTTTTTGAGTTTTGTTTTGTGCAGATTTTCATAATTTGCGTTGGTTGTTTCTGACCTGGGCCTGTGTGTGTGCATGTGTATTCAAGTCTGTTTTTACGTGTGTTAGTAAGTAATCATTATTTATATAGCGCCTTTGACAGGCAATCACAAAGCTCCCAACAATTTTTCACAAGTAGCGCATGCCAGACCTATTGTACATGTTTTTAGTGGTAGGGAGACTGTAGCACCCAGAGGAAACCTACGCAAACACAGGGAGAAACTCCACACAGAAAAATCTGGTGGAATCGAACCTTCTTGGTGCAAAGCTCAAGTGATATACAGTATCACTCTATATACATATATGACTGTATTTTATGGACATTATATTTAAAATAACTTTAACAAACGTATTTAGTTTAAATCATAACAAAAGTGTAATGTATTTTGTAAAGCTCTATGTGCAACCAATCAGGAACAATATTAAGACAAAGGAAGATTAAGACAAAGACAAATGCATCTTCCATCTGTCTCATTGGAGAAACGCCCTACATGCCTTTGATTTGAAATCCCATTGAATTTGGCCCGAGACGAGACCTTGGGGAAGTGACACAAACCAAATGGATGGTTGTATTAATTGAAGCCATATTACTGGGTTTCTTTTCAGCGACATCGTAGTCTTACTGTTGCGCTCCTGAATTAAATATGGACGTAGGGTTTGAGACTTTCATAGGTCCCGATCCTGTCAAATGTGCCTTTGCAAATACATGTGATAAATCAAATGAAAGCGCACACACAAAGACTACCGCGAACATTGGCTAACAAAAGAGTCACCCACCACAGAAAGCAGACACCTCCTCCTACATTCCTCTCCACACCCTATGTTGCTAAACAGATTGCTATCGGCCCCCTTCGCTCGCTATCGCCCATTACACAATGACTTCCTGCTGTTGTCCAATAACTCAATCACATATCTATTATTGGCAATCATAACGCGGTCCATCTCCTCCCTAGTCCGCGACACAATTTGTCAGAAAACACAATTTGCCACGTTTCTAACCCTGATGAAAAATAAATCCTGTTTCTAATTGTACATGCATGTGGCAAAGCTGAGCGGAAAGTGCCCGTTCACCCACACACACACACACACACACACACACACACACACACACACACACACACACACACACACACACACACACACATACAGTATATGCTCTTTTAAGACGATATGTTGCTTTCTCTCTGCACTTGCACACAAGGAGCCTGCAGGCCTATTTGAGATGCAGACTCCAATGTTCCAGTAAATAATATTAAAAGTCATATCATGAATAAATCAGCAGGCGGGGCGCAGTGACACATTCATACAGTAGACGGGAGACTGGAAGGAGACACACTAATTGCGCCCCTATACGATTCTACCATATACAACAGAGATAATGCAAATTGTGGACCTTATACGTACAAATGCAACAAAAAAGGGATGCTAAAACCGTATCATTTCTATCATACTAAAATTGACAATGGCATTTCAAAAGAATCAAGGACTGACAGCGCCTACAGCGATTGGGAGACCTTCACGGAATACAGTCATCAAGAATGAAACCACTTAAAAGTTGTATGAAGCCATGTCCAAGGTAACGTTTCGCTGTTTAGAGAGAGGCTGCGATGGAAAAGTCGCCTCAATTTAAATCAATTAGGACTAAAACAAAGCATTTGGAGTTGACAACAAAATGATTCAAGAATTGTCATCTTTTGTGTTGTATAATGAAGAAGATGGATTATGGTTTTTGATCAAATTTTTGATTTTGGGTTTGATTAAAGACTGAACCTTTTATGGCAAAACACAATCAATGTTTGAGGTTTTAGGGAAGATTTTAGGGAAAAACACTAAGAAGAAAAAAACAGCCACAACACATGTCTCTCTCTTGTTTTGTTCAGCACTTTGAGTTGCCTTGTGTATGAATTGTGCTAAGCAAATAAATTTGCCTTGCCTATGTGTATGATAGATATATGTACAGTATACACGTACAGTACATATGTTTTGTTTTTGTATTTTATTTATTTTGATATGAGCACTATTTTGAGGGGTGTGTGCTTAAACCAGAGGGGGCGGGTCCCGGCTCCAAATGGTCCATGAGCACATGCACTGACACGTCTTCTTTCCTCTCAAAAACGGCTTTGCAGGATGGTCCTAAAGTTGCTCTTGGCCCAACGCTACGTTCCAGATGCTGTCGATGCTGAGGGAGTATATTTTTTGGACCAGTCTAGTTTAGCCGCTGTGGACTTTTGAATGCACTTGTGAAATGAATGGGGCTCATGCCGGCTGACACATGCACACATGCGTTCTTTCATATGTTCCTGCCCTGCGGCTGTTTGGGAAAAGCCTACAGAAGGCAAAAGTCTTTTTTCAGCATTTTGAGGTGTCTTGTGTATGAATTGTGTGATACAAATAAACTTGCCTTGGGTCATGGGGGTATATTCATAGTTGGCCCTGGTATCTATTATGTAATATAATATGTAATATTTTTGTCGAATGAAACCAGACTGTGGCGAGGAATGGACTACTGGAGTGCAACACAATGAAGCTAATCGAGGCCGGATGTAAATCTGTCTAATGTGAAGCCAAGTTTTAAGTATATTCAGAATGCAAGTGCTCTCAGAGCAAGCATGGAGCGCCTGGGTCCACTTCCGCCTGCGCAGCTTAGCAACATGGCATTGACATGATTGGTCAGAGTACTATTATTGTTATTCTGATTTATGACAACGACAAAAAAAGTAATCATAGCCTTTCAAAACAAACAAAAGAGCACATCGTATGCACAATAGAGAACTTTTAACCATGAGGCAATGTTCCGTCATCAAAAATAGACCTGAAGTTGTTTTTAGCCTTAACAGAATCTTCTTCATAGACTCTCTCTCTCCTCTCTGAATGCACCGTCTCTCTAATCTGTTTTGTATCTTTTGGTCTCAAACATCAGAGGAAGAGCTGTCGGTCTTGATATTAGCTCTGAGCATCTGAGCTTACATTAAAACACCTGAAAAGGAGATGTTTAACTACATTGGTGCTTACTGCTTAACTGGCAGAAAGCACCTTCCACCTACCACGTTTGTCATTCTCTCCTTCCACCAGTTGATGACAGCGTTCCCCTGTTATGTTGCTGATTGTCCATAACAAATCTAACAAATCTACGATAGCACAGACATTCACTTTCTAACACGAGATGCCACATGTACTCAAGATCATGTTCAAGATAAGAAATAAATGCAAATAATGTCATAATAGTTTTTCCAGACATGAATACTGAGTCTGACAGCAGCAGTCACTGAGACAGAGCCACACAATCAGTAACAAGTCGCTGTATGCAGTGACCCGTCCTGCTCCACCCAGCGGCTGCACCACCTCTGCTGCTGTGACCCGTCCTGCTCCACCCAGCGGCTGCACCACCTCTGCTGCTGTGACCCGTCCTGCTCCACCCAGCGGCTGCACCACTTCTGCTGCTGTGACCCGTCCTGCTCCACCCAGCGGCTGCACCACCTCTGCTGCTGTGACCCGTCCTGCTCCACCCAGCGGCTGCACCACCTCTGCTGCTGTGACCCGTCCTGCTCCACCCAGCGACTGCACCACCTCTGCTGCTGTGACCCGTCCTGCTCCACCCAGCGACTGCACCACCTCTGCTGCTGTGACCTGTCCTGCTCCACCCAGCGGCTGCACCACCTCTGCTGCTGTGACCTGTCCTGCTCCACCCAGCGGCTGCACCACTTCTGCTGCTGTGCCCGTCCTGCTCCACCCAGCGGCTGCACCACCTCTGCTGCTGTGACCCGTCCTGCTCCACCCAGCGGCTGCACCACTTCTGCTGCTGTGACCCGTCCTGCTCCACCCAGCGGCTGCACCACTTCTGCTGCTGTGACCCGTCCTGCTCCACCCAGCGGCTGCACCACCTCTGCTGCTGTGACCCGTCCTGCTCCACCCAGCGGCTGCACCACTTCTGCTGCTGTGACCCGTCCTGCTCCACCCAGCGGCTGCACCACTTCTGCTGCTGTGACCCGTCCTGCTCCACCCAGCGGCTACACCACCTCTGCTGCTGTGACCCGTCCTGCTCCACCCAGAGGCTACTCCACCTCTGCTGCTGTGACCTGTCCTGCTCCACCCAGCGGCTACACCACCTCTGCTGCTGTGACCTGTCCTGCTCCACCCAGCGGCTACACCACCTCTGCTGCTGTGACCTGTCCTGCTCCACCCAGCGGCTACACCACCTCTGCTGCTGTGACCTGTCCTGCTCCACCCAGCGGCTGCACCACCTCTGCTGCTGTGACCTGTCCTGCTCCACCCAGCAGCTGCTCCACCTCTACTATTGTTTGTTACTTTTAGAATTGTCTATCTATTTGTTTTGTTTGTGTGGATGGATGTGTTTCTGCTGCTGCTGGACACCTGATTTTATCCTACAGGATCAATATCAAGCATCTATAACAATGCTACAGTTCTTTAATGAAGGTTTAAGGATGATGTGAAATGTTTATTCAGTCTTGTGTTATTTTGTTTTGTAAATGCTTTTAATTCTGTATGTTTTAAATGTTTTTTTGTGAATTGATCCTTTGTGGATTGGACCCCAGGAAGACTAGCAACCACTTGTGGAAGCTAACGGGGATCCAAATGACCCTCTTTACATCCATCTATCTATTTTCACAGGTCAATTCAGTGCTAGATGAAACAAATGATAAATTATGTAAAACTAAATGTAGCTTCAATTTAGCTCACAAAATAAAACATTCAAAAGTCAAAAAAATGTCACATGATTTGGATGTCAAGTACCCTTTATTAAAAAAACTAGTTCCAGCTTCACATGTAATTTTTCCTATTCTATTGTTCTTAAGTCATCAATATTCCTTAACAAAGTGAAGTTGACTGAATTAGATGTTCTGAATCTGACTTCTATACACTTTTTATGAATGCCAGGCTCCTTTGAACTCACCTGGAGTTATCGCTCTTCTGTTGGGGTGAAGAACATAAAGGCAGGTTTGGCTGGTTTCTGCTGTGGCCTCAGGGACGAGAATAACACACAAATCCTGGGGCGGTACAGGGAGTAATTTGCACATCATAATGGTTGGAAGGCAGCGAGATTAGAAATTCTATGTAAACATTTTGAGGATGACGACGGTGTGCAAAGAAAAGCTTTACAGGCTGCTCCGGTTAAGACTAAAGGCATGTGTTGCTCCTGCGCTGAGACAAAAGCA
The DNA here is from genome assembly GCA_964034765.1 of Knipowitschia caucasica. NCBI lineage: Eukaryota > Metazoa > Chordata > Actinopteri > Gobiiformes > Gobiidae > Knipowitschia > Knipowitschia caucasica. The sequence continues at coordinate 5,334,928 of OZ035829.1, read as the reverse complement.
GACGTTTGGTAGTCACAAGAAGAAAATCAGGTTTTGTTTCCTTAGAATGACGACGAAGTTTAACCCGGCATGACCTGTAAGAATTTATTTGCCATTTGCAGTAAAACCACATTGGCTAAACTGTGCAAGGCTACCCCAGTGTGCACCAGACAGAGAAGACAGCACACACCAGAGCTCCTGCCAATATAAATAATGTTGGTTTTACATGTGGTACTTTATTCAGATTATTCTGTTCTCACTAAAATTATCTCATTATTATTCTAATTTTTATATTGTTACTTTAACGTTAATTTGTATTTATTTATTTTTATTGTGAAATACTATGCAAGCTACTGTGACAACGCAATTTCCCTTGTGGATCAATAAAGTCTGTCTAAGTCTAAGTCTTGTGGTTCTTGGATATGGACATTTATAAAAAGTTTAATTTATTAAGGGAAATGTGCAGTTACATTAAAAAGATGGCTGCACCAGATTTAGAACCTACTTCCTGTAGTCATCACACTACAATCAAAAAACATACATATTAAAATACAGTTCAGTAAAAAGTGCAAATTACCATCTTTGTTAAAGTCACAATATACAAAATACATTATAATTACTATTTAGCAGCAAATGGAGAATGTATTGCACCTTATACCAGTAATTTGCACAAAGTTACAAAACAGTATTTAGCAGCAATATATAATTGCGACACAATTCAAAGAAAAAAAAGAAGAACAAGATGCACCCACCAGGGTATCATCCAAAAGCCATTATACATCCACCCAGGGACAGTGAAAAATACTACAGCCATATTACCCGGTAGTATAATACTGTACGATGGACAATAATAATAATGCGTTGGTTTTATGTAGCGGTTTTTGGCTGGCAGACCAACCTGTAATTGGCAGAGAATAATTTTCAAAACAATCTTCACCATTCGTTTCTAATCAGTATCTGCCAGAGTACGTTGCACATATTTGCTTGACAGACACAGAAAGAGAACGCAAATCCCCTTGGTCTGGGAATCAAACCTATGACCTGAGAAGGCAAAGATCAATAGTATAACCCCACCTTTCTCCCTGGAATCTGACATATCGGTCAGTCCTTCAGCCTGGAATGTGTGGCGACAATAAATAAATAATTAAAATAAAATGACTTTCAAATGATATTAACCTGAAACTGAATCTACTCTGGACGGCACGGTGGCAAAGTGGTTAGCGCTTCACAGCCAGAAGGTCCTGGGTTCGATTCCACCGCCAGGCCTTTCTGTGTGGCGTTTGCATGTTCTCCCCGTGTCTGTGTAGGTTTCCTCCGTGTGCTCCAGTTTCCCCTACCACTAAAGACATGTTTATTAGGCATGAATGTGAGTGAATGGATGGTGTTTGGTCGGAGGCTTTGATGGTCCAGTGTGTCCGGCGTCTCGTTTCTGTCATCACCGTGTGTGAAGAGAATGGAAAAATATCTGATTTCTGAACATTGTAAAGTGCTTTGGGTGACCTTGGTCTGTAAAATGCTCTATATAAAGAAACATTACTTACTTACTACTACTTCTACGACGCTCTGTTCTGTTCCAGCAGTGACACATCAACCCAAGATACTGGAAAGATCCAAGTCTGATCCTCTCTCTGACATACAGTAGTGCAGTCAAACCTTTGAACCGTACGCTCACCACACCTTGCATAATAACATTTTAACTGGTCAGACTTGGTCCAGTTAAAAGTGAAAACGTGCCCTTAATATTTTAAAAAGCATGAGACTATTTGTGTCTTCAGCTAAATACACTACACTCTTCTCTCACGTAGTGCAGTCAATTCTTTGGACAGTACGCTCACCCCACCTTGCATAACAATAATTGCCTTTGAATCGGAGCTCACATGGTATATCTCCTCTTAAGTCTGGGGCTGGAGGGCACATGTGGCTACAGGAGAATCTGATTACCGCTAAATGTGACCGAGGAGAGAATGAATAATGCATGACATAGTTAAGTGACTTAACTGAGTGTCCGGAAAATGATGTGTGAATTATTATTATTGTAAGTGTGTGGACAAGTGGAAGTTCTCAACAAATGCATACATAATCAATGCAGGAATTAAAGGTAATAGCTTTCAGAGGCAGGATGGGGGTAACAGTATTGTTAGTCATCCGCATAGATTATATTACATTTACCTAAAATATAATTGCATTCAATTTTGTGTAATTTCACAGAATAAGGCTAAAATGTAACAGTCAGAATCCATATTATAATCCTCACAATAGAAAAGGAGATCCAACTAAACTTAAAATATGTATATAGTTTAAAGGATTTCAGATCTTCACGAGTTGGAATAAGCTTCCTGTTGTCATTTTGTCTGTATATTTTTATTTGCGCTGATTTGTTTTGTTGTTGTTTTAAATAAATATTGAAATGTGATTTATGGTTCTATAAATATTTTAGTAAAGCAACCTGAATTAACACAAAATAGTTATGAGTGTAAGTTATTAACTAATAGTCCACTCTGGATTCAGATACAGGCCATAATGCTCTGTTGGCAGCAGGTCGGTGATAGATGGAGACGTGCTGCATCATGTCTTTGACCTGGGTCATAGAACAATATGTTCAGTTCAAAAGCAGATTGTTACATATATCAGAGTTGTATCAGCGTTAGGACGCGTAAAGAGAAGCCTTGAGCAACACATATCAATGTTGACTTCATTTATGTAATATCTAGAGTAGATATGTGTTTGTTTACTATGGTCTATTTAATGTACAGTCATTTCCTCAATCGGGGCAGTTGGTTTCAGACGGCTGCCCGGTGGTATTGGTATCGGTTCTGTTATTCATTGTAATTGTGCACATTTACTAATGAATAAACTCACACTTTGTTTGGAATTACAGCTCTGAGTTGTTTACATTATTTTACTCTCGTTATGTGCAGAATTTCCACAACAGTTCTTTCAAATAAAACACCTATTTATCCAGTTTTTTAAGCTCCAAATAGTGTTTTCAGCTGCTGACATTTGGTTTTTGGTCATGTTTTTTGTTTTCTTAATTAAGACATTTTAGACAATTTAGACAAACAGGGACAGCGTACTATAAAAATGAACCTCAAAAGGCGGATATGCCTTTTACCAGGTAATAATAGCCGACACATTTCCACCTGTTGTTCCTGGCCCGGCTGGTGCTATTAGAAAAAAGATCATTCAATCAAAAAAAAATCTCGATAATTGACGCTGTGTTGACCATAATCATGGTTAAAAAAAAAGATCTTGTCCATATCCAGGTTCCTGAGTGTTCTCCCCCCTCTGTGTCGGGCTGCAGCTGGGCGGAGTGTCTGGAGTCCTGGTCCCGTCATTGGTTCAACCCACTCCGCACCTGCAGCCTCTTCATCCTCATCATCTTCACCTCCGCAGTAGGACCTGGTTCACCGTCACCATGAGCCAGACCATAAGTATATGCTGGTATTTTACTCTTTTTTTTATTAATCCTGGTTTTAATAATGATAATATAAGTATATGTTTTGCCTCCAGATTGATTTATTGGTCTAGATTTGGTCGACTTCCTGTTTTGCCTCAGCCTCCAGCCCAGTATTTTTAATTTTTTTTATTTGTTGTTAAAACCTTGATTACTTTTGATGTTTTTGTCTGCTCATTTGAGTCACCAGTCTTCTTCATATTCACTCCAATTGAATAGTAATGAAACTGCTGCTATTTTAAATATCTATATAAATTCTGCATTAAAGTAGCATTATGCAAGATTTTCATGTCAAGTCATCATTAAATGGCCCTAATCCATCAAAATGCTTCAATAAAACCATAGTTGACAGTAGTTCAGAGATATGAGAATTTCTAAATGAGTTTTATAGGCCCTAAATATTGATATTGTTTTCAATTTTATGTCCTGCCCTCCACAGTTTCACCAATCAGAAAGTCTGTGATCCGGGCGCCAGAACTCACTACGTGGAGCAAATCCCACTGGTAAAGTACCATGTGACCGCACTAAAAAGGTCTCGTTATGGTTCTCAAATCGTTAATGCCAGAACAAGGATTAAAACCAGGATTTCTATCTTTGTGAAAAAGGTGTTGGTTATAGATTTGTTGTTGACAAATCTGTTGCCTATTCAGTTATTGTCCCAGCTAGATTCGTCTGTATATCTGGCAACCTGAGTCAGGGAAAGTGCAGTACCACTTATGGCCAGATTCTTTCATATTGCACCTTTAAAATCAAATAAAACACCAGATAAACTCAATTTCACTCAAATCAAAGTTGGTTTTACACATAACGTCAAACACTCAATTCCATATAAACCCTGTGGCTTTGATATAGGTGTATATATAACATGTGGGTCAATGTCTTGTCCATTAAAGCATGTATATCTGACAGTGGTTGTGGATGTGCGTGTGAGAGTGGCTGTGTCCAGGGAGAGTTGGCTGTCGGGTAAAGGCACGGTTCCTGAGGGTTAAATCTGCCCCAGAGTCAAGCATCAAACTTTCACATCACCACATCCATTATTCAGAGTGCTGCATTGTCAGAATGTTAGCATGCTACCGTGGCACATGACGAGCAGCCAGACACCCGAAATGAGATTATACGGGAAAGTCTGTAATGGTTTTAACTTGGGAACACAGTCAAGGAGACGTGAAGGACGAGGATTGGTTGGTCTGGTTCACTTTGACTGGACTAATTCTGGTTCAATTAGAGCAAAAAATATGACAATTGTTCACTAAAGATCTGTGAAGTACTTAATCCCCAAGTGAACCAGACTTGGTCCAGTTCAAAGGGTGAACGTGCTCTTGTTTTTGAAAATGTCAGCATGAGACTACTTTCGTCTTCAGGTAAATACAGGGCTGCATTTGTTTTTATTTTGTTCATTTTTTTGGATGCACATTCATTTATTCATTAATTTATGGACATTGGTTTTCCCTCCAATGGACCAACGTCTCCTATGTGTTTGTTATTATTGCGTGTCCTGTGTTTTAACCGATAGATTCCCTGATCTGTTGTCCTCTGAGATAACTGTATAGCCCTAAAAATGTGGGCCTACACAACCAAATTATTATAAAGCAACATTTGCAAACTGTTTAATACAATAGTAGAAGAAAGAAACCTAGGGGGTGTCAAACTCATTTTGGTCGGGGCCAAAAGGACAAAAGTGGTGTTCTTTCATTTCTTGTTTTTTGTTTAGATTGAACCAAAACTGCTTCTGTGGACTCACCACCTGCAGGAGGATCAGTGAGGGGCTGGTGCTCTGTGTACTGGGTGGCACCTCTGGCCACCCCCCCCCGACCCAGAAATGGATTAAGGGGAAGAAAATGGGTGGATGGATGGATGAACCAAAACTGGATTCAATTACGATTGCAACAACACATCATCAGTAGGGTAAAACTAACTTGTCTCACGTCGATCTAAACCCAGCTCACGTTTCCATATTAGTGGGGAAACATCAAAGGAACGCTTGACCGCCACAAACCAGTTACCCCTGTGGTAACTTTTCTGACACCTCCTGCTTAAAACCCAAAAAGTCAGAAGGATTATCAAAAGATGTAATTGAAAACTGAAAAGCCAATGATCTATGTTTTTAAATCATAATTACCTGTTGAGTTTAGTTGTTTTAGCTTTAAAATGATGTATAACAGCTATTAGCTAATTACCATCAATGCTGCAAGTTTGTGATAATAATTGGAAATAATTTCAGGGGACACTAAAAATTGTGGATCAGATTTGGCTTGTGGCCTGAGTGTGACCTGCAGTAGGAGAAATGATTACGGTCAACACTATTTATTGTTCAATCCCCAACCGATCTGAATACAAACGGAAATGCATCCTTCTCAGATCATGGGCAAAAAATCCACACTTTGCACAAATTTGCAAAACTTGACGTCTATCATTTGCACCTTGTATTGTACAGTGGACTCTTCCATTTGCAGCTCTGTACACCAGCTTTTTGCGTTATGCATAATATCGGCCGCATACACAAGAGAATATGTATGAAGCTTCTGTCTTGAGCTGTGGGTGACCTTCTCCACTTGTCAGAGCCCGGTACACCTCACACCGTTCACAATCACACAACTTTCCCCGGCTGTTTATCGAGTCGTCACTTATAGTCGGAAATAACTGGAACTACTTCAAACGCCTGGAAAACGTACCATTCAAACTGCACTCTCCCACTTCTCACCCGCACCTGTGGAGGGGAAAGAATTGCCTTTTTTACACTATTTTGGAAATTATAATGTGACATTTGGTGGAAAATGCATCTCAGACGTCGACAAGGGGGATAATGAGATTTGAAGGGGCTTTAACACCGCTGGAACGGGCTGCGATGGCTTTCCACGACTCACCAATTGACCCTGAATGTCAGCTTATGTCACTTATCACCCAGGAAAAGGGCAAATCCAAGCACGGCTATACACCAGTCCTCGTCAAGATCGCTTTCACCCGAAAACTGGAATTTTCTTATAACGGTTCCAGGATTTTAGGGGAGACTGGTGCCAAGTTTTTCAGCTGATCAGGCACATTCGCACATGTAGTGAAAAAAGTGCACTCCACACGCCGTGCCCTGACTTCTCGCTGCTGTGTGAAGAAGCAGAACATGCAGACGACTGACAGCCAAAGTGCTGAGGGTAAGCAACATTCTGCTGGAGGCATCTCGAGCCCGGGACTGGAACAATGTGTCTGCGTTTGGAGCACTTATGAGAACACTTGGCTGCTGGCTCCATTGAGACATGAGCGCAGAATGTGAAGTCTGGCATTCAGAGGGTATCACCGGGTCAGGAGTGCGGAAACAGGGGAAAGGTTTAATGTCGGTGGGTAAAATGCCAACATTCCTATATGTCAAAATGTCGGTTACAACAGGGGCTCAATTACACAACCTGTTCTCCTTTCAGACATAGACAAGATTAGTTTTTTTTTTTTTTTTTATTATTATTCATTATTATGAAGATTCTTTTTTCATCCCACAGCGGACGAATAGAACAGTAGGAATGAGGAGCACACTGCACATGATAAGTGAACAATATCTGTACTAAAACAAAATCTCTAACTCTAGCATCAAAGAACAAGTATACAATCTTTATCTTTAACATAATAATAATAATACATAATAAAATAAACATTTTACATTTGGTAAAATAAGTGGCAAGTATAAAATACTGGTTATTCTAATGCACGCAATAGTTATGTTTGCATCTGTACATGTCAGCAGCAGTGTGTTTGCATCTGTACATGTTAGCAGCAGTGTGTTTGCATCTGTACATGTCAGCAGCAGTGTGTTTGCATCTGTACATGTTAGCAGCAGTATGTTTGCATCTGTACATGTTAGCAGCAGTATGTTTGCATCTGTACATTAGCAGCAGTATGTTTGCATCTGTACATGTTAGCAGCAGTATGTTTGCATCTGTACATTAGCAGCAGTATGTTTGCATCTGTACATGTTAGCAGCAGTATGTTTGCATCTGTACATTAGCAGCAGTATGTTTACATCTGTACATGTTAGCAGCAGTATGTTTGCATCTGTACATTAGCAGCAGTATGTTTGCATCTGTACATGTTAGCAGCAGTATGTTTACATCTGTACATGTTAGCAGCAGTATGTTTGCATCTGTACATTAGCAGCAGTATGTTTGCATCTGTACATGTTAGCAGCAGTATGTTTGCATCTGTACATTAGCAGCAGTATGTTTACATCTGTACATGTTAGCAGCAGTATGTTTGCATCTGTACATTAGCAGCAGTATGTTTACATCTGTACATGTTAGCAGCAGTATGTTTGCATCTGTACATTAGCAGCAGTATGTTTACATCTGTACATGTTAGCAGCAGTATGTTTGCATCTGTACATTAGCAGCAGTATGTTTACATCTGTACATGTTAGCAGCAGTATGTTTACATCTGTACATGTTAGCAGCAGTATGTTTACATCTGTACATGTTAGCAGCAGTATGTTTGCATCTGTACATTAGCAGCAGTATGTTTGCATCTGTACATGTTAGCAGCAGTGTGTTTGCATCTGTACATGTTAGCAGCAGTATGTTTGCATCTGTACATGTTAGCAGCTGTATGTTTACATCTGTACATGTTAGCAGCAGTATGTTTGCATCTGTACATGTTAGCAGCAGTATGTTTGCATCTGTACATGTCAGCAGCAGTATGTTTACATCTGTACATGTTAGCAGCAGTATGTTTACATCTGTACATGTTAGCATCTGTATGTTTACATCTGTACATGTTAGCAGCAGTATGTTTACATCTGTACATGTCAGCAGCAGTATGTTTACATCTGTACATGTTAGCAGCAGTGTGTTTGCATCTGTACATGTTAGCAGCAGTATGTTTGCATCTGTACATGTTAGCAGCTGTATGTTTACATCTGTACATGTTAGCAGCAGTATGTTTGCATCTGTACATGTTAGCAGCAGTATGTTTGCATCTGTACATGTTAGCAGCAGTATGTTTACATCTGTACATGTTAGCAGCAGTATGTTTACATCTGTACATGTTAGCAGCAGTATGTTTACATCTGTACATGTTAGCAGCAGTATGTTTGCATCTGTACATGTTAGCAGCAGTGTGTTTGCATCTGTACATGTTAGCAGCAGTATGTTTGCATCTGTACATGTTAGCAGCTGTATGTTTACATCTGTACATGTTAGCAGCAGTATGTTTGCATCTGTACATGTTAGCAGCAGTATGTTTGCATCTGTACATTTAGCAGCAGTATGTTTGCATCTGTACATTAGCAGCAGTATGTTTGCTTCTGTACATGTTAGCAGCAGTATGTTTGCATCTGTACATTTAGCAGCTGTATGTTTACATCTGTACATGTTAGCAGCAGTGTGTTTGCATCTGTACATGTTAGCAGCAGTATGTTTGCATCTGTACATGTTAGCAGCAGTTGTTTGCATCTGTACATGTTAGCAGCAGTATGTTTGCATCTGTACATGTTAGCAGCTGTATGTTTACATCTGTACATGTTAGCAGCAGTATGTTTACATCTGTACATGTTAGCAGCAGTGTGTTTGCATCTGTACATGTTAGCAGCAGTATGTTAGCATCTGTACATGTTAGCAGCAGTGTGTTTGCATCTGTACATGTTAGCAGCAGTATGTTACATCTGTACATGTTAGCAGCAGTATGTTTGCATCTGTACATGTTAGCAGCAGTATGTTTGCATCTGTACATGTTAGCAGCAGTATGTTACATCTGTACATGTTAGCAGCAGTATGTTTACATCTGTACATGTTAGCAGCAGTATGTTAGCATCTGTACATGTTAGCAGCAGTATGTTTTAGCATCTGTACATGTTAGCAGCAGTATGTTTGCATCTGTACATGTTAGCAGCAGTATGTTTACATCTGTACATGTTAGCAGCAGTATGTTTGCATCTGTACATGTTAGCAGCAGTATGTTTGCATCTGTACATGTTAGCAGCAGTATGTTTGCATCTGTACATGTTAGCAGCAGTATGTTTATCTGTACATTTAGCAGCAGTATGTTTAGCATCTGTACATGTTAGCAGCAGTATGTTGTTAGCCTCCGTACATGTTAGCATCAGTATGTTAGCCTCCGTACATGTTAGCATCAGTATGTTAGCCTCCGTACATGTTAGCATCAGTATGTTAGCCTCCGTACATGTTAGCATCAGTATGTTAGCCTCCGTACATGTTAGCATCAGTATGTTAGCCTCCGTACATGTTAGCATCAGTATGTTAGCCTCCGTACATGTTAGCATCAGTATGTTAGCCTCCGTACATGTTAGCATCAGTATGTTAGCCTCCGTACATGTTAGCATCAGTATGTTAGCCTCCGTACATGTTAGCATCAGTATGTTAGCCTCCGTACATGTTAGCATCAGTATGTTAGCCTCCGTACATGTTAGCATCAGTATGTTAGCCTCCGTACATGTTAGCATCAGTATGTTAGCCTCCGTACATGTTAGCATCAGTATGTTAGCCTCCGTACATGTTAGCATCAGTATGTTAGCCTCCGTACATGTTAGCATCAGTATGTTAGCCTCCGTACATGTTAGCATCAGTATGTTAGCCTCCGTACATGTTAGCATCAGTATGTTAGCCTCCGTACATGTTAGCATCAGTATGTTAGCCTCCGTACATGTTAGCATCAGTATGTTAGCCTCCGTACATGTTAGCATCAGTATGTTAGCCTCCGTACATGTTAGCATCAGTATGTTAGCCTCCGTACATGTTAGCATCAGTATGTTAGCCTCCGTACATGTTAGCATCAGTATGTTAGCCTCCGTACATGTTAGCATCAGTATGTTAGCCTCCGTACATGTTAGCATCAGTATGTTAGCCTCCGTACATGTTAGCATCAGTATGTTAGCCTCCGTACATGTTAGCATCAGTATGTTAGCCTCCGTACATGTTAGCATCAGTATGTTAGCCTCCGTACATGTTAGCATCAGTATGTTAGCCTCCGTACATGTTAGCATCAGTATGTTAGCCTCCGTACATGTTAGCATCAGTATGTTAGCCTCCGTACATGTTAGCATCAGTATGTTAGCCTCCGTACATGTTAGCAGCAGTATGTTAGCCTCCGTACATGTTAGCATCAGTATGTTAGCCTCCGTACATGTTAGCATCAGTATGTTAGCCTCCGTACATGTTAGCATCAGTATGTTAGCCTCCGTACATGTTAGCATCAGTATGTTAGCCTCCGTACATGTTAGCATCAGTATGTTAGCCTCCGTACATGTTAGCATCAGTATGTTAGCCTCCGTACATGTTAGCATCAGTATGTTAGCCTCCGTACATGTTAGCATCAGTATGTTAGCCTCCGTACATGTTAGCATCAGTATGTTAGCCTCCGTACATGTTAGCATCAGTATGTTAGCCTCCGTACATGTTAGCATCAGTATGTTAGCCTCCGTACATGTTAGCATCAGTATGTTAGCCTCCGTACATGTTAGCATCAGTATGTTAGCCTCCGTACATGTTAGCATCAGTATGTTAGCCTCCGTACATGTTAGCATCAGTATGTTAGCCTCCGTACATGTTAGCATCAGTATGTTAGCCTCCGTACATGTTAGCATCAGTATGTTAGCCTCCGTACATGTTAGCATCAGTATGTTAGCCTCCGTACATGTTAGCATCAGTATGTTAGCCTCCGTACATGTTAGCATCAGTATGTTAGCCTCCGTACATGTTAGCATCAGTATGTTAGCCTCCGTACATGTTAGCATCAGTATGTTAGCCTCCGTACATGTTAGCATCAGTATGTTAGCCTCCGTACATGTTAGCATCAGTATGTTAGCCTCCGTACATGTTAGCATCAGTATGTTAGCCTCCGTACATGTTAGCATCAGTATGTTAGCCTCCGTACATGTTAGCATCAGTATGTTAGCCTCCGTACATGTTAGCATCAGTATGTTAGCCTCCGTACATGTTAGCATCAGTATGTTAGCCTCCGTACATGTTAGCATCAGTATGTTAGCCTCCGTACATGTTAGCATCAGTATGTTAGCCTCCGTACATGTTAGCATCAGTATGTTAGCCTCCGTACATGTTAGCATCAGTATGTTAGCCTCCGTACATGTTAGCATCAGTATGTTAGCCTCCGTACATGTTAGCATCAGTATGTTAGCCTCCGTACATGTTAGCATCAGTATGTTAGCCTCCGTACATGTTAGCATCAGTATGTTAGCCTCCGTACATGTTAGCATCAGTATGTTAGCCTCCGTACATGTTAGCATCAGTATGTTAGCCTCCGTACATGTTAGCATCAGTATGTTAGCCTCCGTACATGTTAGCATCAGTATGTTAGCCTCCGTACATGTTAGCATCAGTATGTTAGCCTCCGTACATGTTAGCATCAGTATGTTAGCCTCCGTACATGTTAGCATCAGTATGTTAGCCTCCGTACATGTTAGCATCAGTATGTTAGCCTCCGTACATGTTAGCATCAGTATGTTAGCCTCCGTACATGTTAGCATCAGTATGTTAGCCTCCGTACATGTTAGCATCAGTATGTTAGCCTCCGTACATGTTAGCATCAGTATGTTAGCCTCCGTACATGTTAGCATCAGTATGTTAGCCTCCGTACATGTTAGCATCAGTATGTTAGCCTCCGTACATGTTAGCATCAGTATGTTAGCCTCCGTACATGTTAGCATCAGTATGTTAGCCTCCGTACATGTTAGCATCAGTATGTTAGCCTCCGTACATGTTAGCATCAGTATGTTAGCCTCCGTACATGTTAGCATCAGTATGTTAGCCTCCGTACATGTTAGCATCAGTATGTTAGCCTCCGTACATGTTAGCATCAGTATGTTAGCCTCCGTACATGTTAGCATCAGTATGTTAGCCTCCGTACATGTTAGCATCAGTATGTTAGCCTCCGTACATGTTAGCATCAGTATGTTAGCCTCCGTACATGTTAGCATCAGTATGTTAGCCTCCGTACATGTTAGCATCAGTATGTTAGCCTCCGTACATGTTAGCATCAGTATGTTAGCCTCCGTACATGTTAGCATCAGTTAATTAAAGCCGCAAGCGGCATCTAACGGCCCTCGCCGCACCGCGCAAAGGAGGTGGCGCTGACGCGCCATTTTCCTACCGCCCTGATGGGAGCGACACTGTGCATTTTGAATTACTATGATCAGTGATTGTGTGTGTCTATTGAAAAGGTAAACCCCAGTCTCTCCATGTAACACTTGTATCACTCTGTAGGGGGCGCTAATGCTGCATTTCCATGATTTACACGTTCAGTTTACTCAAACCCAAGAGTTGGACTATCAAATCAAATTTTGTGCAAATCGGACCTTTTATGTGCAAATGGCGGCATTTAATGTTGTACAACAGCGCCCCCTACAATTTAATTTTTTTAGTGTTATACCAAAGAAAACCAAAATAATAGACTTTATGCCTGAAAAAAACGTGTGGCAAAGTTTGGTGATTTTTTTATGTTTGTTATGTGGGTCAAATATGAGATCAAACAACATAAAACCTAAATACCTGTATCCCCATGTAAACCTTTACTCAGCCTGTAGGGGGCGCTAATGGGCCAATGTCATTGTTCACACTGTCATGTGACCTAGGCCCAGGAGTTGAACAACCGAGTCAAGTTTAGTGCTAATCAGAGTTTGTAAATGTGCTCCTGTTTGTTCATACAATCTGTGAGTGTGTCCATACAGTCTCCATTGGATAACATGGGAACTTCACACCTCTCAATGAAAATGACCACACTTTGGGAGTCTGTCACTCTCAGACCGTTTGACTAATTAAAACTCTATATGCAACTATTGATGGTCCATGTGTGGACACCATGTGGAGCGATTTTCAGACAAATTAGGGAAACGTCCGCGGCTGGTTTGATGTTTTGAGCGATGTGTAGTTTTCAGGGATTTAACGATTTTCTCATAGACACAGACAGGGGAGTGTTGGTCGTCGCCACGGCAACAGGGTAAAAAATCATCATATGTTGTCATTGACTTTTTGAATCCAGATGACAAAACAGAATTATGTGCAAAATTTCAAACATTTTGACAAAACTAAATTTTAAAAAGCCCATGTAAAACTTTAACATAGTCTGTAGGGGGCGCTAATGAGCCAATTTCAATATTTCCACTTTCAGATGACCTAGACCCTGGAGATGAACAATGGATTAAAATTTTGTGCAAATCCGGCTTTGTTTGTGCAAACGGGAGCAAATTTACTTTTGTCAAAAATCCCCAAAAAAATGTCACATTTTGCCGCTCCGCTGCTCGGACAACGTTTAATTGATCCAAATTCTATATTCAATAATAGATGGGACATGGGTTTAGACCATGTGGAGCGATTTTGAGACAAATCGGTGAAGCGGCCGAGGAGGAGATAATTTCCAGCCGACATGTGTGAAAAAGATCAATTTTCATTTTTCCATTTTCCAATTAAATTAATGAGCTTCCTGTTTGTCAGGGGTCGGAGCCATAATAACTTTTTTTTCATGTCTTGACCTGAGGAACATGTGTACCGAGTTTCGTGGCTCTGCGACAAACTTGACCTCCGACCCGCTCCCATAGGCGCAATGTAAACTGACTTTTGTAGGGGGCGCTGTTCGGGCATTTTTTTTTTCCCATAAAAATAAACACCAAAAAAATTAATTTTTCGCCGGTTCTGAATTTTGGGCAAAATTTCACAACTTTTCATCAATGTTCAGGGGGTCAAATTAAGGCTCAAAGCGCAGAAGAAAAAAGAAATAATAATAAAAATAAACCAAACCAAGGAATTTTTTTTGTAAATCTTCGAGCAAAAACAATATAGGTTTCCATAGTAACCTATAATACAAATGATACGTCGTTTTAAAGCGAACGACGAGGCGAACGCAACTATTGGGTTCTCGGTGATTGACGAGCGCTGACGCGCTCGTCAATCACCTCGCCATCATGAGGTCACCCACCCCCCCCATAGGACCCCATTCATTACACTGTGTACTACAGCAGGAGCAAAGCCATTCAGTGCCTCTGGCACTGTTTTGTCAGTGTCTGGGCACGCGCCGTCGGGCTTGGGGGACGAATGTCCGGGCTTCGCCCGGACATTCGTCCATAAAACAGTTGAAGGAACCCCCCTTTAATAGGACTTCAATCATTTCACTGTGTACTACAGCAGGAACAAAGCCATTCCGTGCCTCCGGCACGGATTTATCAGTGCTTGGGCACGTGCCGTCGCGTGCAGGTCACAATCTCCGGGCTGCGCCCGGAGATTGTGACTTAAAACAGTTCAACGAGTAATGCCTGGGCTTCGCCCAGGCATTACTCGTTGGAAAAGCAATAGGCCCTTACCCCGGTTGGGGCTCGGGCCTAATTAAAGCCGCAAGCGGCATCTAACGGCCCTCGCCGCACCGCGCAAAGGAGGTGGCGCTGACGCGCCATTTTTTCCCCCCTGATGGGAGCGACACTGTGCATTTTGAATTACTATGATCAGTGATTGTGTGTCTCTATTGAAAAGGTAAACCCCAGTCTCTCCATGTAATACTTGACTCAGTCTGTAGGGGGCGCTATTGTTGCAATTTCATGATTTACACTTTCAGTTTACCCAAACCCAAGAGTTGAACAATCAATTCAAATTTTGTGCAAATCGGACTTTGTATGTGCAAATGGTGGCATTTAATGTTGTACAATAGCGCCCCCTACAATTTCAATTTTTTTAGTGTTATACCAAAGAACACCAAAATAATACACTTTATGCCTGAAAAAAACTTGTGGCAAAGTTTGGTGAGTTTTTTTGTTTGTTATGTGGGTCAAATATGAGATCAAACAACAAAAACCTAAATACCTGTATCCCCATGTAAACCTTTACTCAGCCTGTAGGGGGCGCTAATGGGCCAATGTCATTGTTCACACTGTCATGTGACCTAGGCCCAGGAGTTGAACAACAGTCAAGTTTAGTGCAAATCAGAGTTTGTAAATGTGCTCCTGTTTACACATACAATCTGTGAGTGTGTCCATACAGTCTCCATTGGATAACATGGGAACTTCACACCTCTCTATGAAAATAACCACACTTTGGGGGTCTGTCACGCTCAGACCGTTTGACTAATTAAAACTCTATATGCAACTATTGATGGTCCATGTGTTGAGACCATGTGGAGCGATTTTCAGACAAATTAGTGAAACGGCCGTGGCTGGTTTGATGTTTTGAGCGAGGTGTACTTTTCAGAGATTTAACGATTTTCTCATAGACACAGACAGGGGAGTGTTGGTCGTCGCCACGGCAACAGGGTAAAAAATAACCATATGTTGTCATTGACTTTTTGAGCCTCACCCCCACCCAAACACCTCTACCCCCAGCGGGGGCCCTCCAACACCTCCCCATCTTACCCCCCGGCCCCAAGTACCCTCACCACCCAACCACCCTACTCACCCCTCCGATTCCCCCCCCCCCACCCCATCATCCCGCTCCCCACCCGCAACCTCATAACCAGACAGGTGGCCAATGAAACAAACCCCCGGCCCACCCCCCCCCGTCCGCCCCTACCCCCCACCCCTGTCATGCCATCCCCCCACCCCCAGCAACCTCGCCCCGCCGCCCCCGCCCTCCCCTCCCCCCTGCTGTACGACCGGTCCAGATGAACGTCGATGACTAGGGATCCCACGCGTCCAACCCCCCCTGCCCCCCCATCTTTCCCACACTATCACCGCCCCCCTACACCACACCCCCCGCCACACTCCACGCACACCCCCCCCCCAAACCCACCCCCCCCCCCACAACGCCTCCCACCCCCCCACGAGAATTATGTGCAAAATTTCAAACATTTTGACAAAACTAAATTTTTAAAAAGCCCATGTAAAACTTTAACATAGTCCTGTAGGGGGTGCTAATGAGCCAATTTCAATATTTCCACTTTCAGATGACCTAGACCCTGGAGCTGAACAATGGATTAAAATTTGGTGCAAATCCGGCTTTGTTTGTGCAAACGGGAGCAAATTTACTTTTGTCAAAAATCCCCAAAAAAATGTCACATTTTGCCGCTCCGCTGCTCGGACAACGTTTAACTGATCCATATTCTATATTCAATAATAGATGGGACATGGGTTTAGACCATGTGGAGCGATTTTGAGACAAATCGGTGAAGCGACCGAGGAGGAGATAATTTCCAGCCGACATGTGTGAAAAAGATCAATTTTCATTTTTCCATTTTCCAATTAAATTAATGAGCTTCCTGTTTGTCAGGGGGCGGAGCCATAATTACTTTTTTTTCATGTCTTGACCTGAGGAACATGTGTACCGAATTTCGTGGCTCTACGACAAACTTGACCTTCGACCCCCTCCCATAGGCGCAATGTAAACTGACTTTTGTAGGGGGCGCTATTCTGACATTTTTTTAGTCCCTTAAAAATAAACACCAAAAAAATTAATTTTTCACCGGTTCTGAATTTTGGGCAAAATTTCACAACTTTTCATCAATGTTCAGGGGGTCAAATTAAGGTTCAAAGCGCAGAAGAAAAAAGAAATAATAAATAATAAATAATAATAAACCAAGGAATTTTTTTTTTAAATCTTCGAGCAAAAACAATATAGGTTTCCATAGTAACCTATAATACAAATGATACGTCGTTTTAAAGCGAACGACGAGGCGAACGCAACTATTGGGTTCTCGGTGATTGACGAGCGCTGACGCGCTCGTCAATCACCTCGCCATCATGAGGTCACCCACCCCCCCCATAGGACCCCATTCATTACACTGTGTACTACAGCAGGAGCAAAGCCATTCAGTGCCTCCGGCACTGTTTTGTCAGTGTCTGGGCACGCGCCGTCGGGCTTGGGGGACGAATGTCCGGGCTTCGCCCGGACATTTGTCCATAAAACAGTTGAAGGAACCCCCCTTTAATAGGACTTCAATCATTTCACTGTGTACTAGAGCAGGAACAAAGCCATTCCGTGCCTCCGGCACGGATTTATCAGTGCTTGGGCACGTGCCGTCGCGTGCAGGTCACAATCTCCGGGCTGCGCCCGGAGATTGTGACTTAAAACAGTTCAACGAGTAATGCCTGGGCTTCGCCCAGGCATTACTCGTTGGAAAAGCAATAGGCCCTTACCCCGGTTGGGGCTCGGGCCTAATAATAAATAAACCAAACCAAGGAATTTTTTTTGTAAATCTTCGAGCAAAAACAATATAGGTTTCCATAGTAACCTATAATACAAATGATACGTCGTTTTAAAGCGAACGACGAGGCGAACGCAACTATTGGGTTCTCGGTGATTGAGGAGCGCTGACAATCACCTCGCCATCATGAGGTCACCCACCCCCCCCATAGGACCCCATTCATTACACTGTGTACTACAGCAGGAGCAAAGCCATTCAGTGCCTCTGGCACTGTTTTGTCAGTGTCTGGGCACGCGCCGTCGGGCTTGGGGGACGAATGTCCGGGCTTCGCCCGGACATTCGTCCATAAAACAGTTGAAGGAACCCCCCTTTAATAGGACTTCAATCATTTCACTGTGTACTACAGCAGGAACAAAGCCATTCCGTGCCTCCGGCACGGATTTATCAGTGCTTGGGCACGTGCCGTCGCGTGCAGGTCACAATCTCCGGGCTGCGCCCGGAGATTGTGACTTAAAACAGTTCAACGAGTAATGCCTGGGCTTCGCCCAGGCATTACTCGTTGGAAAAGCAATAGGCCCTTACCCCGGTTGGGGCTCGGGCCTAATTAAAGCCGCAAGCGGCATCTAACGGCCCTCGCCGCACCGCGCAAAGGAGGTGGCGCTGACGCGCCATTTTTTTGCCCCCCTGATGGGAGCGACACTGTGCATTTTGAATTACTATGATCAGTGATTGTGTGTGTCTTTGAAAAAGTAAACCTCCTTCTCCCCATGTAATACTTGACTCAGTCTGTAGGGGGCGCTATTGTTGCAATTTCGTCTTTTACAATTTCAGTTTACCCAAACCCAAGAGTTGAACAATCATTTCAAATTTTGTGAGAATCGGACTTTGTATGTGCAAATGGTGGCATTTAATATTGTACAACAGCGCCCCCTACAATTTAATTTTTTTAGTGTTATACCAAAGAACACCAAACTAATACACTTAATGCCTGAAAAAAGCTTGTGGCAAAGTTTGGTGAGTTTTTGTGTTTGTTATGTGGGTCAAATATGAGATCAAACAAATAAACACAAATAACTGTATCCCCATGTGAACCTTTACTCAGCCTATAGGGGGCGCTAATGGGCCAATGTCATTGTTCACACTGTCATGTGACCTAGGCCCAGGAGTTGAACCACTGAGTCAAGTTTAGTGCAAATCAGAGTTTGTAAATGTGCTTCTGTTTGCCCATACAATCTGTGAGTGTGTCCATACAGTCTCCATTGGATAACATGGGAACTTCACACCTCTCTATGAAAATATCCACCCTTTGGGAGTCTGTCAGCCGCAAACCGTTTGACTAATTCAAACTCTATATGCAACTATTTATGGTCCATGTGTTGAGACGATGTGGAAGGATTTTCAGACAAATTAGTGAAACGGCCGAGGCTGGTTTGATGTTTGAGCGAGGTGTACTTTTCAGAGATTTAAGGATTTTCTCATAGACACAGACAGGGGAGTGTTGGTCGTCGCCACGGCAACAGGGTAAAAAATAATCATATGTTGTCATTGACTTTTTGAATCCAGACCACCAATCAGAATTATGTGCAAAATTTCAAACAATTTGGAACAACTAAATATGCAAAATTTTGTCATTGTCTGTAGGGGGCGCTATTGCTGCATTATCATGTTTTAGAGTTTTATTTTACCCAAACCTAAAAGTTAAACAACCGTTTAAAATTTGGTGTAAATCGGACTTTGTATGTGCAAACAGTTGCTTTTTTTTTGTAGAATAGCGCCCCCTACAATTTAATTTTTGTAGTTGTATACTAATGAACACCAAAATATTACAATGTGTGGCAAAACAAAACTTGTTGCAAAATTTGGTAACTTTTCATGCATGTTCAGGGGGTCAAATATGAGATCGAACAACAGAAAACTTGTTCTTTCCCAGGTATTCCTGGCAAAAAACAAGTATAATTAAAGCCGCAAGCGGCATCTAACGGCCCTCGCCGCACCGCGCAAAGGAGGTGGCGCTGACGCGCCATTTTCCTACCCCCCTGATGGGAGCGACACTGTGTGTTTTGAACCTATGATTAGTGATTGTGTGTGTCTATTGAAAAGGTAAACTTGATTCTCCCCATGTAATACTTGACTCAGTCTGTAGGGGGCGCTATTGCTGCAATTTCGTCTTTAACACTTTCAGTTTACCCAAACCCGAGAGTTGAACAATCAATTCAAATTTTGTGCAAATCGGACTTTGTATGTGCAAATGGTGGCATTTAATGTTGTACAACAGCGCCCCCTACAATTTAATTTTTTTAGTGTTATACCAAAGAACACCAAACTAATACACTTTATGCCTGAAAAAAGCTTGTGGCAAAGTTTGGTGAGTTTTAGTGTTTGTTATGTGGGTAAAATTTGAGATCAAACAACATAAAACCTATAAACCTGTATCCCCATGTAAACCTTTACTCAGCCTGTAGGGGGCGATAATGGGCCAATGTCATTGTTCCCACTGTCATGTGACCTAGGCCCAGGAGTTGAACAACCGAGTCAAGTTTAGTGCTAATGTGCTCCTGTTTGCCCGTACAATCTGTGAGTGTGTCCATACTGTCTCCATTGGATAACATGAGATTTTCACACCTCTCTATGAAAATAACCACACTTTGGGAGTCTGTCACCTTCAGACCGTTTGACTAATTAAAACTCTATATGCAACTATTGATGGTCCATGTGTGGACACCATGTGGAGCAATTTTCAGACAAATTAGTGAAACGGCCGAGGCTGGTTTGATGTTTGAGCGAGGTGTACTTTTCAGAGATTTAAGGATTTTCTCATAGACACAGACAGGGGAGTGTTGGTCGTCGCCACGGCAACAGGGTAAAAAATAATCATATGTTGTTATTGACTTTTTGAATCCAGATGAAGAAATAGAATTATGTGCAAAATTTCAAACATTTTGAACAAACTAAATTTTATTAGGCCCATGTAAATCTTTGACATAGTCTCTAGGGGGCGCTAATGAGCCAATTTCAATATTTCCACTTTCAAATGACCTAGACCCTGGAGCTGAACAATGGATTAAAATTTTGTGCAAATCTGACTATTTTTGTGCAAATGGGAGCAAATTTACTTTTGTCAAAAATTGGGAAAAAAATGTCACATTTTGCCGCTCCGCTGCTCGGACAACGTTTAACTGATCCAAATTCTATATTCAATAATAGATGGGACATGGGTTTAGACCATGTGGAGCGATTTTGAGACAAATCGGTGAAGCGGCCGAGGAGGAGATAATTTCCAGCCAACATGTGTGAAAAATATCAATTTTCATTTTTCCATTTTCCAATTAAATTAATGAGCTTCCTGTTTGTCAGGGGGCGGAGCCATAATAACTTTTTTTTCATGTCTTGACCTGAGGAACATGTGTACCGAATTTTGTGGCTCTACGACAAACTTGACTTTCGACCCCCTCCCATAGGCGCAATGTAAACTGACTTTTGTAGGGGGCGCTATTCTGACATTTTTTTAGTCCCATAAAAATAAACACCAAAAAAATTAATTTTTCACCGGTTCTGAATTTTGGGCAAAATTTCACAACTTTTCATCAATGTTCAGGGGGTCAAATTAAGGCTCAAAGCGCAGAAGAAAAAAGAAAGAAAGAAAGAAAGAAATAATAAATAAATAAATAAACCAAGGAATTTTTTTTTTTTTAAACTTCGAGCAAAAACAATATAGGTTTCCATAGTAACCTATAATACAAATGATACGTCGTTTTAAAGCAAACGACCAGACGAACGCAACTATTGGGTTCTCGGTGATTGACGAGCGCTGACGCGCTCGTCAATCACCTCGCCATCATGAGGTCACCCACCCCCCCCCATAGGACCCCATTCATTACACTGTACTACAGCAGGAGCAAAGCCATTCAGTGCCTCTGGCACTGTTTTGTCAGTGTCTGGACACGCGCCGTCGGGCTTGGGGGACGAATGTCCGGGCTTCGCCCGGACATTCGTCCGTAAGACACTTGAGGGAACCCCCCTTTAATAGGACTTTAATCATTTCACTGTGTACTACAGCAGGAACAAAGCCATTCAGTGCCTCCGGCACTGTTTTGACAGTGTCTGGGCACGCGCCGTCGGGCTTGGGGGACAAATGTCCGGGCTTCGCCCGGACATTCGTCCGTAAGACAGTTGAAGGAACCCCCCTTTAATAGGACTTTAATCATTTCACTGTGTACTACAGCAGGAACAAAGCCATTCCGTGCCTCCGGCACGGATTTATCAGTGTCTGGGCACGTGCCGTCGCGTGCAGGTCACAATCTCCGGGCTGCGCCCGGAGATTGTGACTTATGACAGTTCAACGAGTAATGCCTGGGCTTCGCCCAGGCATTACTCGTTGGAAAAGCAATAGGCCCTTACCCCGGTTGGGGCTCGGGCCTAATTAAAGCCGCAAGCGGCATCTAACGGCCCTCGCCGCACCACGCACCGAGATGGCGCTGACGCGCCATTTTCCCACTGCCCTGATGGGAGCGACACTGTGTAATTTTACTTTCTATGATTAGTGATTGTGTTTCTCTATTCAAAAGATATACCTCATTTTCCCCATGTAACACTTGACTCAGTCTCTAGGGGGCGCTATTGCTGCAATTTCATGATTTACACTTTCAGTTTACCCAAACCCGAGAGTTGAACCATCAATTCAAATTTTGTGCAAATCGGACTTTGTATGTGCAAATGGTGGCATTTAATGTTGTACAACAGCGCCCCCTACAATTTAATTTTCTTACTGTTATACCAAAGAAAACCAAAATAATAGACTTTATGCCTGAAGTAAGCTTGTGGCAAAGTTTGGTGAGTTTTCGTGTTTGTTCAGTGGGTCAATGAGATCAAACAACAGAAAACCTATATACCTGTATCCCCATATAAACCTTGACTCAGCCTGTAGGGGGCGCTAATGGGACAATGTCATTGTTCACACTGTCATGTGACCTAGGCCCAGGAGTTGAACAACCGAGTCAAGTTTAGTTCAAATCAGAGTTTGTAAATGTGCTCCTGTTTGAACATACAATCTGTGAGTGTGTCCATACAGTCTCCATTGGATAACATGAGATTTTCACACCTCTCTATGAAAATGACCACACTTTGGGAGTCTATCACCCTCAGACCGTTTGACTAATTAAAACTCTATATGCAACTATTGATGGTCCATGTGTGGACACCATGTGGAGCGATTTTCAGACAAATTAGTGAAAGGGCCGAGGCTGGTTTGATTTTTGAGCAAGGTGGACTTTTCAGAGATTTAACGATTTTCTCATAGACACAGACAGGGGAGTGTTGGTCATCGCCACGGCAACAGGGTAAAAAATAACCATATGATGTCATTGACTTTTTGAATCCAGATGACAAAACAGAATTATGTGCAAAATTTCAAACATTTTGAAAAAACTAAATTTTATTAGGCCCATGTAAATCTTTTACAGCGTCTGTAGGGGGCGCTAATGAGCCAATTTCAATATTTCCACTTTCAGATGACCTAGACCCTGGAGCTGAACAATGGATTAAAATTTTGTGCAAATCTGACTTTGTTTGTGCAAACGGGAGCAAATTTCCTTTTGTCAAAAATTGGAAAAAACATGTCACATTTTGCCGCTCCGCTGCTCGGACAACGTTTAACTGATACAGATTCTATATTCAATAATAGATGGTACATGTGTTTAGACCATGTGGAGCGATTTTGAGACAAATCGGTGAAACGGCCGAGGAGGAGATAATTTCCAGCCGACATGTGTGAAAAATATCAATTTTCATTTTTCCATTTCCCATTGAAATTAATGAGCTCCCTGTTTGTCAAGGGGCGGAGCCATAATAACTTTTTTTTCATGTCTTGACCTGAGGAACATGTGTACCGAGTTTCGTGGCTCTGCGACAAACTTGACCTCGGACCCGCTCCCATAGGCGCAATGTAAACTGACTTTTGTAGGGGGCGCTGTTTGGGCATTTTTTTTTTCCCATAAAAATAAACACAAAAAAATTTTATTTTTCGCCGGTTCTGAATTTTGGGCAAAATTTCACAACTTTTCATCAATGTTCAGGGGGTCAAATTAAGGTTCAAAGTGCAGAAGAAAAAAGAAATAATAAATAAATAAATAAATAAATAAGGAATTTTTTTTTTTAAATCTTCGAGCAAAAACAATATAGGTTTCCATAGTAACCTATAATACAAATGATACGTCGTTTTAAAGCGAACGACCAGACGAACGCAACTATTGGGTTCTCGGTGATTGACGAGCGCTGACGCGCTCGTCAATCACCTCGCCATCATGAGGTCACCCACCCCCCCCATAGGACCCCATTCATTACACTGTGTACTACACAAGGAGCAAAGCCATTCAGTGCCTCCGGCACTGTTTTGTCAGTGTCTGGGCACGCGCCGTCGGGCTTGGGGGACGAATGTCCGGGCAAAGCCCGGACATTCGTCCGTAAAACAGTTGAAGGAACCCCCCTTTAATAGGACTTTAATCATTTCACTGTGTACTACAGCAGGAACAAAGCCATTCAGTGCCTTCGGCACTGTTTTGTCAGTGTCTGGGCACGCGTTGTCGGGCCTGGGGGACGAATATCCGGGCTTCGCCCGGACATTCGTCCATAAAACAGTTGAAGGAACCCCCCTTTAATAGGACTTCAATCATTTCACTGTGTACTACAGCAGGAACAAAGCCATTCCGTGCCTCCGGCACGGATTTATCAGTGCTTGGGCACGTGCCGTTGCGTGCAGGTCACAATCTCCGGGCTGCGCCCGGAGATTGTGACTTATGACAGTTCAACGCGTAATGCCTGGGCTTCGCCCAGGCATTACTCGTTGGAAAAGCAATAGGCCCTTACCCCGGTTGGGGCTCGGGCCTAATAAGCAGGGTGGGGGGGTGGCTATGTTCATTAACTCACATTTTAATCATAAAGTGATTGAAAATAAGACAATGGCAGTGGATGATATTTTAGAGTGTCTTACGGTTGAAATCAAAAGAGAAAATAATAAAAGTATTCTTGTTAGTTGTATATACAGAGCACCTGGCTCAGACTTAGATTTTTTTTCTAACTGGATGGAGGAGCACTTCACCAGCTCCAGTCAAAAGTCTATGTTTGTGGGGGGGGATTTCAATATTGATTTATTAAACCAAAACAAACATAAAAAAACGGACGACTTTATAAACACTCTATTTAGTTTAGGACTGTTTCCATTGATCACTAAACCAAGCAGAATCACAACCCACAGTGCAACAGTAATAGACAATATTTTTTCAAACGATATAGAATGTAAAACTATCAGCGGACTTTTGATAAATGATATTAGTGACCACCTTCCTGTCTTTGTACTGTATGATAATGACAACCAAAAAAATAATGATGAAAACATGTTTCTGTGTAAAAGAGTAAAAACAGATAAAACAGTTGAAGCATTTAAAAATGACCTACTGATGAATGATTGGAGCAATATTTACTTAGAGAGTGATTGTAACAAGGCGTATGAGGAGTTTGTGAAAGTGTTTCAAGAAGCATATGATAAAAAATGTCCAGTAAAAAAATACAGTAAAAAAAGAAAGATCATAGAAAACCCATGGATGACGAAAGGATTATTAAACGCATGTAAAAAAAAAGAATTATCTTTACAAAAACTTTGTTAAAAAACGAACAAAAGAAGTTGAAGAGAAATATAAGATATATAAAAATAAACTCACTGATATTATTAGAAACTGCAAAAAGAATTATTATAATAACTTGCTAGAAATGAATAAAAACAATATTAAAGGGTTATGGAATATATTAAATAAAATAATTAGAAATAAGCCCAGAATGATAAATCATCCACAATATTTTAAAGACAAGGATAAAACCATAGTTAATATGAATGAAGTAGTTGAAACATTTAATAAATTCTTTGTTGATGTTGGTCCAAACCTGGCTGCTAACATCACAAATGTTGAGAAAGACTCCTGCTATCAAATAGAAACCAACCCAAGTTCACTGTTTCTGAAACCTGTAGAAGAAAATGAGTTAACAAATATAGTGAGAGGGTTTAAAGACAAAACATCGACTGACTACTGCGATTTGGACATGAGGACCTTAAAGAGTGTTTTTGCGGGTATTTCAAAGCCATTTAAACACATATGTAATTTATCACTACAAACTGGACAATTTCCCCAACACATGAAAGTAGCCAAAGTAATTCCCCTGCTTAAATCTGGAGACAAACATATATTTACAAACTATAGGCCTGTTTCACTTCTACCACAACTCTCCAAAATCTTAGAAAACATTTTCAATTCCAGACTTGACAGCTTCATCGAAAAAAACAATACACTCTGTGACAATCAGTTTGGCTTTAGAAAAAATCACTCAACTTCACATGCACTGTTTGACATAACTGAAGAAATTACTAACGCTATAGACAATAAGAAAAAAGCAATTGGACTATTTTTTGACCTCAGTAAAGCATTTGACACCATAAACCATGAACTATTAATTAAGAAGCTAGAACGCTATGGGATCAGGGGGGTGGCATTACAGTGGGTCAACAGTTATCTAAAAAACAGGAAGCAATATGTGAAACTGGGTGATTTTCAATCAAGCTGTTTAGAAATTGGTGTGTGGTTTACCTCAGGGTTCCATTCTTGGTCCAAAACTGTTTAATCTGTACATAAATGACATTTTTAAAACATCTAAAATACTGAAATTTATCTTGTTTGCCGATGACACGAATATTGTTGCAACCGGTGATAATTTACATAAGCTATTTCAAAAGTTATTGGTTCAAACAAAACAAGTTATCTCTAAATCTAAGTAAAAGTAAAATCATGATATTTGGCAAAGGTAATTCCAACACTCAGGAGATGATTCGAATAGAGGGTATTGTCTTAGAACAGGTGCAAGAAATCAAATATTGGTGGTGGTGATATTTGATATTATTGAGAAGCATAGGGCTGACCTTAAAAGTTGGCAGAGAGTTGGTGATAATAGCTGAGCCTATCAGAGCCGAGCACAGTGGAAGCAGTTAAGTTAATTTGTCAGCTTACAACCTTGTGTCAGTGAGAAGCAGGGAGTGAACCAAAAATAATTTCACCGAAAACAAAAGAAGCAAACAAACAGGCAGGAGCTCAGTTATATATCCTCTGATCCACGGGAGTCGACTCTGGCTGAAGATATGAAAAACTACTGATAGCATCTGTAGTAGTCAAAGTCAAAGTTGATTTTAATGGCACATTTTCATCTTCAAGTGCTGGCTCCACGAGATTAAGTAAGTAAGTAAGTAATCTTTATTTATATACCGCCTTTCACAGACCAGAGTCACAAAGCGGTTTACAATTGTTATTTTTGGGCACTTGTCCTCTCACTCCACACAGAGATGGGAGCAGGGTCGCCAAACAGTAAGTAAGTAAGTAGTAAGTAAGTATTTATTTATATACCGCCTTTTCACTGCAGATCTGAGTCTCAAAGCGGTTTACAATTGTTAATTTTTTGGCATTTGTCTCTCACTCCACACAGAGATGGGAGCGCGGTCGCCAGTACAGGAGGCGCATGCTAGAACTATTGGACATATTTTTAGTGGTAGGGGAAACCGGAGTACCCGGAGGAAACCTACGCAGACACGGGGAGAACATGCAAACTCCACTCAGAAAGGCCCTGGTCCGGCCGGGATTCGAACCCAGGACCTTCTTGCTGAGAGGCGAGAGTGCTATCCACTCAGCCACCGTGCCGCCCAAACAGGAGGCGCATGCCAATCCTATTGTACATATTTTTAGTGGTAGGGGAAACCCGGAGGAACCCTACGCAGACACGGGGGAGAACATGCAAACTCCACTCAGAAAGGCCCTGGTCCGGCCGGGATTCGAACCCAGGACCTTCTTGCTGAGAGGCGAGAGTGCTATCCACTCAGCCACCGTGCCGCCCGAGAGATGAACCAGCAGGCCACAACAGAACACAAGATCGCAGATTAGTAAAAGTATTGATGATTCTGGACACTCAATCACAACCCACAGTGCAACAGTAATAGACAATATTTTTTCAAACGATATAGAATGTAAAACTATCAGCGGACTTTTGATAAATGATATTAGTGACCACCTTCCTGTCTTTGTACTGTATGATAATGACAACCAAAAAAATAATGATGAAAAAATGTTTCTGTGTAAAAGAGTAAAAACAGATAAAACAGTTGAAGCATTTAAAAATGACCTACTGATGAATGATTGGAGCAATATTTACTTAGAGAGTGATTGTAACAAGGCGTATGAGGAGTTTGTGAAAGTGTTTCAAGAAGCATATGATAAAAAATGTCCAGTAAAAAAATACAGTAAAAAAAGAAAGATCATAGAAAACCCATGGATGACGAAAGGATTATTAAACGCATGTAAAAAAAAAGAATTATCTTTACAAAAACTTTGTTAAAAAACGAACAAAAGAAGTTGAAGAGAAATATAAGATATATAAAAATAAACTCACTGATATTATTAGAAACTGCAAAAAGAATTATTATAATAACTTGCTAGAAATGAATAAAAACAATATTAAAGGGTTATGGAATATATTAAATAAAATAATTAGAAATAAGCCCAGAATGATAAATCATCCACAATATTTTAAAGACAAGGATAAAACCATAGTTAATATGAATGAAGTAGTTGAAACATTTAATAAATTCTTTGTTGATGTTGGTCCAAACCTGGCTGCTAACATCACAAATGTTGAGAAAGACTCCTGCTATCAAATAGAAACCAACCCAAGTTCACTGTTTCTGAAACCTGTAGAAGAAAATGAGTTAACAAATATAGTGAGAGGGTTTAAAGACAAAACATCGACTGACTACTGCGATTTGGACATGAGGACCTTAAAGAGTGTTTTTGCGGGTATTTCAAAGCCATTTAAACACATATGTAATTTATCACTACAAACTGGACAATTTCCCCAACACATGAAAGTAGCCAAAGTAATTCCCCTGCTTAAATCTGGAGACAAACATATATTTACAAAAACTATAGGCCTGTTTCACTTCTACCACAACTCTCCAAAATCTTAGAAAACATTTTCAATTCCAGACTTGACAGCTTCATCGAAAAAAACAATACACTCTGTGACAATCAGTTTGGCTTTAGAAAAAATCACTCAACTTCACATGCACTGTTTGACATAACTGAAGAAATTACTAACGCTATAGACAATAAGAAAAAAGCAATTGGACTATTTTTTGACCTCAGTAAAGCATTTGACACCATAAACCATGAACTATTAATTAAGAAGCTAGAACGCTATGGGATCAGGGGGGTGGCATTACAGTGGGTCAACAGTTATCTAAAAAACAGGAAGCAATATGTGAAACTGGGTGATTTTCAATCAAGCTGTTTAGAAATTGTGTGTGGTTTACCTCAGGGTTCCATTCTTGGTCCAAAACTGTTTAATCTGTACATAAATGACATTTTTAAAACATCTAAAATACTGAAATTTATCTTGTTTGCCGATGACACGAATATTGTTGCAACCGGTGATAATTTACATAAGCTATTTCAAAAGTTATTGGTTCAAACAAAACAAGTTATCTCTAAATCTAAGTAAAAGTAAAATCATGATATTTGGCAAAGGTAATTCCAACACTCAGGAGATGATTCGAATAGAGGGTATTGTCTTAGAACAGGTGCAAGAAATCAAATTTCTTGGAGTTATAATAGACAACAGGCTAACTTGGAAACAACACATTAAATACATATCCACTAAAATATCAAAAAGTATCTCCGTAATAGCAAAAGCAAAGCAGTTTTTACATTTCAAAGCTCTACGTACTTTATACTGTTCTCTGATTCTGCCATATCTGAATTACTGCTCTGTGATCTGGGGAAACACTTACAAAAATACAGTCAAACCGTTAGTGATGCTGCAAAAAAGAGCCATTCGAATTATTCATAAAGTGGGTGTTCGAGATCATACAAACGCGTTATTTATAAATTCAAAGATTATGAAGTTTTATGATCTTATTGAGTTCCAGACTGTACAGTTGATATATAAAGCAAGATATAAACATTTACCAAAACAAATACAGAAAAGGTTTCAAGAGCGAACTAGTTGTTACGAACTACGAGAAGAATTGAACTTGATGATACAGAAACACAGCTCAACACTGAAAAGTTTCAGCCCCACAGTTAATGGGGTTCAACTGTGGAATAATTTGGAGCGGGAGATGAAACATAGTCCAAACATTAATGTGTTCAAATTTAAATACAAACAAAAGACTTTCGATAAATATAAAGAGGAGGAAATTATATGTCACTAGGGGGCGCAATCGGGCTAAAATAAATTGGTGTTTGTTTTTGTTTTGTTTTGTTTTTTTTTATTTCTATTTTAGTAGTAGTAGTAATCTGTGTTTTAAGATTAATTTAAGATTACTAGATTACTAGATTACTAGATTACTATTTCTATTTTATCAACTTCGTTTTGTTGCTTATTATAGTCATTATGATCTTTATTGACCTTGAAGAGTGATGTTGCTTTAAACAGTTGCCATTATTTGCCGTTAATGTTGCTGTTATCGTCTGTTCTTTCTTGTTTATTTTTACATTTGCATAGTTGCTGTTCTATGTAAAGTGTGTATATTTTTATGTAGTGTTTTGGGGGTGGGCAAGCTTTTGCTTCGGCCCACTCCTTTTGAGCAGTACTTGTCTGCTCAAATAAACAAATAAATAAATAAATAAATAAAAATAAATAATTATATATATATATTCTAATACATAATTAGAATATATTCTAATGTTTAAATTAAAACATTCGGACGCAAAACCAGCGGTATTCTTTTACTGGCACAATGCCACTGTGAATATCTGCTTTTTGTGCAGGTTTTAACGTAAATTAGTTGTAACCATAATTTGGTTCACTTTTAGGAGTATGTTACTTATGTTAATCCTGTTTTATAGCTTAGGTGCTTAGAAAGTCAAATATTGGTGGTGGTGATATTTGATATTATTGAGAAGCATAGGGCTGACCTTAAAAGTTGGCAGAGAGTTGGTGATAATAGCTGAGCCTATCAGAGCCGAGCACAGTGGAAGCAGTTAAGTTAATTTGTCAGCTTACAACCTTGTGTCAGTGAGAAGCAGGGAGTGAACCAAAAATAATTTCACCGAAAACAAAAGAAGCAAACAAACAGGCAGGAGCTCAGTTATATATCCTCTGATCCACGGGAGTCGACTCTGGCTGAAGATATGAAAAACTACTGATAGCATCTGTAGTAGTCAAAGTCAAAGTTGATTTTAATGGCACATTTTCATCTTCAAGTGCTGGCTCCACGAGATTAAGTAAGTAAGTAAGTAATCTTTATTTATATACCGCCTTTCACAGACCAGAGTCACAAAGCGGTTTACAATTGTTATTTTTGGGCACTTGTCCTCTCACTCCACACAGAGATGGGAGCAGGGTCGCCAAACAGTAAGTAAGTAAGTAGTAAGTAAGTATTTATTTATATACCGCCTTTTCACTGCAGATCTGAGTCTCAAAGCGGTTTACAATTGTTAATTTTTTGGCATTTGTCTCTCACTCCACACAGAGATGGGAGCGCGGTCGCCAGTACAGGAGGCGCATGCTAGAACTATTGGACATATTTTTAGTGGTAGGGAAACCGGAGTACCCGGAGGAAACCTACGCAGACACGGGGAGAACATGCAAACTCCACTCAGAAAGGCCCTGGTCCGGCCGGGATTCGAACCCAGGACCTTCTTGCTGAGAGGCGAGAGTGCTATCCACTCAGCCACCGTGCCGCCCAAACAGGAGGCGCATGCCAATCCTATTGTACATATTTTTAGTGGTAGGGGAAACCCGGAGGAACCCTACGCAGACACGGGGGAGAACATGCAAACTCCACTCAGAAAGGCCCTGGTCCGGCCGGGATTCGAACCCAGGACCTTCTTGCTGAGAGGCGAGAGTGCTATCCACTCAGCCACCGTGCCGCCCGAGAGATGAACCAGCAGGCCACAACAGAACACAAGATCGCAGATTAGTAAAAGTATTGATGATTCTGGACACTCAAAGAGGCTTCACAGCATTATTCATTCTCTCCATACACAGTGGTGATAAGTTACTACTCTAGCCACAGCCGCCCTGGGGCATACTTACAGAAGTGAGGCAACCAGTATGTGCTATCACCCCTGTCAACCACCACCAATCATTCACACACGCACACACACACACACACACGACTCATAATAGGCAATAAGGGAGAAGTGTCTTGACTAGGGCCACACTTTACAGACACAGCCGCCCCGCTGTCTCCCATCACAGTACTAATCAGGCCTTGCCCTGCTTAGCTTCTGAGGTCTGACAGGATTTGCATGCAATAGGTGGAACTTCAGGTGTAAAACCATGTCCTTGTGTCCTTGGGCAAGACACTTAACTTGCCCTGGTTTGTCAATATGTCCATGGCCCATAAAAACATGAACCACAAGTTTTATTTTTAAGAATAATTTAGTTATTGGACACAGACGACATTAACCCAGGCGTCCAGTCTACGCTAACATCTCCATATGAACTTTTATGACTAAATCTTCAACACCAATCAATCTTCAAAACAACATTGCATAAATTCTTTGAGAGTGAGTTACGTTGGAACAATTACGGCCAGCAGAGATGGGCACAGGCACAGTCTGGCACAGGTCCAAGTGTCTGTGCCTCCCAACAGACTGCTACAAGTGGAGCTGCAGACAGGCTGCAGTCGGGCCAGGTGCTGTGCCTGGGGGACACTTCGCTCTCTGCTCCTCATTATCAGAAAAGGAGAGAAAGAAGAGTAAGTGGAAAGGAGAGTATATAGGGCTGGCTGCAACAATTAATTGACTATAATCATGACTAGAACCCAGAAAAATGCATCAAAGGAAAAGTCTTCCATCTGAGGAGGACCTGTCTGGATGAAGATCTGGAGAGACCGAGGCTCACTGCTCCTGAATGGTCCCAGCATCACTGAAGGGTAATATTTATATTTATGGATCGTGTCACGCTAACTTTATCCATGGGTCGAAGGGTGGCTGAATGAATTGCACTCTCACTTCTCAGCAAGCAGATCCTGGGTTCGAATCCTGGTCGGAACAGGGTCTTTCCGAGTGGATGCGGCTGAGTGGGTGCTCCAGTTTCTCCTTCCACTAAACACATGCACAAAAGGAAGAATCCTCCAGCTCTGGTCCTGACCTAGCTGAGTATCAACATCTGGAGATGGGTCCCTGGGCGACCGCTGCTCCTGACGGAAGCCTTTGTGGCATCAGGATGGGTCAAATGCAGAGGACAAATAAGCATTTACATGTTTTGTGTTCATGTTTTTATCTGCAGTCACTCTTGTCCAACATATAATAAATAAAATGAGACCATACCATGCTCTCTCCATTTGAAAACATGTGAATTTTTGCAAATGCCCTGTGAGTCACATTTTGGTACTTTGGGCCTAGAGCAGGAAGTGCAGGGACGCTAGTTTATATCTGTATCAATTTATAACACATCTATTAATATAGTTAACCCGTAATTGTGAATAATACAATTTTAGAAAGATGTTTAAGTTTAAGATGTTAGTCGTATCACGCACAGCTTCATGGGTTTAAATCCTTTCCCCACTTATTAGCAACTGGATTATAGCGGCTGGATTAGATAGAGAATTTTCCTGTGTTAATATGATATAAACAAAGCAGATAGCAGATCATGGGATGAGATGTACAGTATGGTAAGAGTATCACCATAATTTTCCCTAAAGAGGAGAGAAAAAGGAGAGGAAGAGGAGGAGGGGTCTTCATCCACTCCGGTGTCTCCCTAACTGTAAGCGTATATAGACAGTGCCGGGGAAGAGAGACCGCCCTTGGAGCTAAAGGCTGGCTGGGGACACGGCTAAGCGCTAACAGACAGAGCCACCCAGGCGAGGCCCCGGGGTACACATGTCCTTGAGAGCTTATGAGGATTCAGCACTTTCAATCCCAAACACTGCATCACCTTCAAATTACTGTATGTTCTTCACAGAAATTATATCTGCAGACACAGAGGAAGGGTTTTTCATTATAAAAAAAAAATAGATTTGTGGGATATACTGTAAAGGTATGGTATGGTATGATTATTATTATTTTTTTTTTTTTACAATAAGCATGAGCCAAAAGGAGGGATGAATTGTGCCAGGTTGTAGAAGCAGTGCTACTTTCACCTGTAGACCCGGAGCAGGTTGCTGTAAAACAGTAAAACAAAAGAAGATACATACATACATTTATCAAGCAGAAATTACAATTTAATTTGGTTTTACAGGTGAAACTCAGAAAATCAGTTCAAAAGAGCATTTATTTCTGTAATTAAACTGATAATGTGAAACCCACATTGTATAGATTCATTACATGCAAAGTGACAAATGTTTTTAGTGGTATTTGGGAAACCGGAGCACCAAGAGGAAATCTATGCAGACACAGAGAGAACATGCAAACTCTACATGGGTTGATATAAGGCAGTTACATCATCTGCGTTGAAGCTAAATCACGGAATGTGTCAAATCCTGTAAATGTCTGATGCACTTGTTTCAGGAAGACGTATACCTCAGATGTCAAACCCATTATGGCCGGAGAAACAACTGTTTTTAGCTGTCACTGTTTTACCAAAGTCTACGCTCAACATCTTCTTTGTGGTAAGTTCTCATCTTTTACATCCATCCATCAGTCCATTATCTTCCACTTTATCCAGTGCTGGGTCACCTTAGCAGCAGTCTGAGCAGGGACGCCCAACTTCAACATCCACACAATTCCTCCATTTATTTCTGTATTTTAACTTATAATGTGAAACCAGTGGGGGCGGGTCCCGGCTCAAAAAGGTCCATGAGCACGTGCGCTGACATGTAATCTGAGTCCTTGCCGGTGGGGGTGCACAGGAAACAGAAATATCCAATGTATTTTTACGACAACTGGAGGCAGGAGGGAAAAGTGATGAGACAAAAGTTTAATCGGTGGATATAGGCGTTTATATTTACAGTCTGTGTGTGAAACCTACATCATATAGATTCATTACATGCAAAGTGACAAATGAAACTGGAGCACCGAGAGGACACCTACACAGACACAGAGAGAACATGCAAACGGGCACAACAGTTGAAGGCATAAGGCATACATTAGGTGGAGTTAATTTATCAAACTAACTAATAGCAAAAGGCACAAAAGAGTTCCTGACTGTGCACGTTTTTCTCGTTTTTTTTTAAATTCAGGACAATTTTCAGTTGCATTAAAAAGATGGCTGCACCAGATTTAGCACCAGCAACTTTCCATCTGTAGTCCTTGACAATACAATCATACTTGCACAATAATGTACAGTATCTCCTTCGTAGTTTCTTAATCATGCTTTTAAGAGTTTTATATGTGCCTCACTGCGTCTTGTCTCGCTATTTTTATTCTTTTTGTCTGTGTGTGTGGTGTGTGCGTGTGTGTGTGCTTTGTGGTGTTGGTGCAAGCCCCTGTTTCCAATTCAATTCCAATGTAGTCTTTTCTGCAAGTGGCCATAAATTGATTCTGATTCAGTTAAAATGAAAAGAGCAGTACTAAAATGCATATTAAAATACATTTCAATAAAAAGTGCAAGTTACCAACATATATATTCAAATATCGTTCAATAAATACAGGGAATTCTGTACCTCTGTCCCGATGGAATGATCTCAAAGTGGGGTTCCGGCTCTGATCAGCTGTGATCCTGGAGCTGAGGCAACACACTGCTTTACCGTGATACAAGGACAACTGAAGCAGATCAAATATGGCACTTCACTCTCTCACTATCAATGGATGTTATATTGTCCAGAGCAAATTCTCCTTATCAAATAGAGCCATAATGATTGTGTTTAAACATACCCAAACAAGTTCAAAGTTTTAGTCAAATTAAGATCGCACTTAGGAGAAAACTGTTTGGACTGAAGCTGCACAAAGATTTATCAAAGCAGTTATTTGTATTAACAGTCTTATTGTAAAACCCAAAGTCTAAAATCAGCTTATTACCTTAATAAGCAGTTTTAACACAAAATAATGGACTATAATCACAGTTATTCTCCTGGGCAGCCGCATTGCAAAAACACTATTTTGGAAGCTACAAAAAACCATCAGTGGGTTGGATGAATGAAGCAGAATTTTCTCCATTTGAGCCGTAAGGCACTTTTAGACAAGAATTGCTGCAGTGATGCAAATAGATCTGAAGAGAATCAGCCCAAACATGAGTAACTGTTGAGTTCTGCAATAACACATTTGTCAATTAAAATTCAAATAAACTTAAATTAGTAATATGTAAGAATTTCATGTTAAGTCATCATTAAATGTCCCTAATGTCATAAGGCATTAGTCAACCATGCTCTTTTCCAATACTTCTTTAACTGATATTAGCCGAGATATTTGATTTTCAAGTTTAGTTTTACAGCCCCTTAATCTCGTTATTGTTTTCATTTTGATGTCCTGCCCTCCACCGTTTCACCGATCAGAAAGTCTGTGATCCGGGTTACCAAAACTCAGCACATCGAGCTAATCTCACTGGAAAAGTAACATGTGGCCGCAGAACTAAAAGATCTTGTTATGATTCTAAAATCCTTAATGACAAAAACTGAATAAAACGAAGATTTCTGTTGAGGCCTTTGTGAAAAAGGTGTTGGTTATAAATTTGCTGCTGACAAAACTGCTTTGTTTTTGTCATATTTAATGGTCCCAGCTGGATTCGTCTGCATATCTGGCAACCTGAGTCAGGGAGAGTGGGAGAGGCTGCAGTACCACTTTTGGCCAGATTTTTTACACACTGCCCCTTTAAAGTATAATTATTAAGTCACCGATTGATCCATTTTTCCCCCTCTCCTATGCACCTGTACATAGCACTTTTTATCTGTTTACCATCTATGCAATTACAATTATTTAATGATGAAACATGGGCTTGATGTCGATAATTCCAGTCCAATTATCTTGATACTGGTCCAATAATGAGGTGCATATGGCGTCCGATAAAGCTGCTGTTTATCTCTAATTGTGTTCATTTACTAGATTATTCCAGATCCTTATCCCGGATTCATGATTTAGCGCAGCAGTGAAAGATTTAGACCCGCGGGCCCCCACGTTTTTGCTCCTAATAAATCACCGCGGGCAACAAAGTAGAAGGCCATGAAAGGGAAAGAAGGCAACAGAGAGAGACTGTATTGTTAGTTCTAGTTCTGGTTGTGAAGGTGAGGTTGTAATGCCAGAACTATAGATTCATCTGGGTTTGAACATGAGGGTTTGTATGTTCTCCCCGTGTCTAGGTTTCCTCCGGGTGCTCTGGTTTCCCCTACCACATGCAACTCTAACAATGGTATAATGCTTTGCGACTCCAAGTAAGTAAGTAATCTTTTTTTATATAGCGCCTTTCACAGACCAGAGTCACAAAGCGGTTTATAATTCACATCTCCACACAGAGATGGGAGCGGGGTCACCACAGGAGGCGCATGTCAGACCTATTGTACATGTTTTTAGTGGTAGGGGAAATTGGAGCACCCGGAGGAAACCTATGAAGACACGGAGAGAACATGTACACTTTTTTTGTTCACACATGTCCTCCGTGTTCTGCTGCTGGTGCTTTTCTAACTCTCAAACTAGTCGAACATGTACCAACAATACTGATCAGAAAACTCATTTTGAGCAGATGAAAATCCAGTAGATTTAATGTTTTTTGACATTTAGAACACAGTAACTTTATTAAACTAAGGAATATTTCACCATACATTTAGATTTAAAAGGGCACAATATTATGAAGGTAAACAAATAAAAACATCCTTCAGTGAGTTTTATAGTTTATGAAATAATAACAATACAACAACAGAGTATTTTTAATCATAAAAACAAATTTTTACTGTCAAATTAAGAAAATTAGCTTAAAAGTATTCACAGTATGCCCAAAGCAGTAGTTTGATTGAATCATGTAAAAGAGAACATTACATATTATATCTTAATGCAGATTTACATTGTTTTGTTAAAAAAAAAAAAGTGGCCAAAAGAGACAAAGAAGAATCTCAAAGACAAATCTGAAAAATCTCAAACATATACATTTCTAAAAAAGATGAGACACACACCACAAAGAAGAAATACAAAGTGTAAAGTCAGAGGAGCGAACACGGCAATCCTGAATTTGAAATTTAAATTTGTTGCTATCATGTTCTCAAAATGCAATGTTCAGATTTTCATATTAGTGAGGAGTTCACCTTGAGCTCTCCACAGGTGTCCCCACGATGCAGACTGGGCCGTGCACACACACACTCTCCCAATCTCACACACACACACACACACACGCACACACACACACACACACACACACACACACACACACACACACACACACACACACACACACACACACACACACACACACCCACACACACTCTCACACACACACTCTCCTGCTGATCCCAAAGAGCAGACGAGGACACACCAGCAGAGAATATACTAGTCCAAAGCAATAAACGCTCATAAAAACTTGATTTCTCCAAATCAGCTCTACAAACTAATATCATGGAATCTCTGGCCTTTGACACGTCACTTTTAAAACATATGTTACTACCACACACAAACAGAGAGAGAGCGAGAGAGTGAAAGACATATTACATCATCAACTCCAAAATTCCCTGGAGCGTCGGTGGGAAGAAGGGGAGGGAGAGGTTCGCGGGTTTCTGGTGATTAAAAGAAAATGACCTATACCAGGAAATCCTCCTATCTATCACTCTGCTTTATTAAACCAATCAGTAGCTGGTAATGAGACCGCGCCCCCGCTTTATATCCCCCCCCTTTGAACTGTCTTTCTCCCAGTGTCCTCGGCTAACCTTCTCTCTCCCCACACGTCTGGCTGACAGGAGGACATGTCTAATCAGATCTTCCTCTCTCTCTCTCTCTCTCTGTGGATCCACTCATCAGGAAATGTGAGGTGTGAGGAAGCCGAGGAGGAAGAAGGGGAGGACGAGGGGTGGGATGACCTAAAGCAGTGATGACACAATTAATGTCAAATTAATTGTGTCATCACCCCCCCCCCCCCCCCCCCCCCCAATCCAAACCTTTCCTTTGCCCCCGCTTGAGGCACACGAGGGAGCCAATCGTCTGCGAAGCTTAGCCGGAGCACAAAGTATACGCGGGAGTGCTAATAGGGGGCCGGGGTGGGTAATGCAAAGGGGCTGATTGGTGTCTCTAATTACAGCTTGATACTAAAGAGTAATTAATGACTCGGTGGCTGATGGCGGAAAAGGCAGCGGCAAGGAATAGCTTTGGAGACTGGATTGCGGTAGATAAGGGCTGTTTGTTGGAAGGGGGAGAAGGGAAATGGGCGAATCCCAAAGGACAGGAGCGCACATGTAAACGCAAAAGGAGATCTGGGAGAGTGCGTAATGGTATTTTTCACACTTTGGGTACAAGAGAAACGTGAGGGATATTGTAATGTTTTGTGAAAGACCTTGCCTAAAGCATAATATGGGGAAAGTAAAGAAAATAAACTAATTAGGCGTATGAAGTAGGAACTTTTATGGGGGATAACATAGGCTATTAATTCATGATTTAAATCAGGACGTTAATAATGAAGAATGTACATGGGATAATTTTGTTTTATTTGGTTTTTTTTCCAAGCGTCTCTTTGCATGTAATAAGCCTGTCATATATGAGAGCAAGTTTGTTATTCTAAGTTAAACGACAGTAAATGTATATGCTAACAGCTTATGTCCACAAGCTGTTTCCATTCTAAACAAAACCGTAATGATATTGTACTTGGTATTGCACTTTTGACAATTGTTTCTTGTATTTTTTAGCATACCTAATTGTATACATTTGTCGGGTGCACACTGGGGTCCTTGAATGAATCTGATATTCTAATTTTCCGAGTTTCACCTGTGCGTCTTGCCGACGGAGTACCGCAGACCACAGAATCACTGTTCGGAGAATCTTTTTTGCGCCTCGTCCTTGAAGAGCGCAGCAGCGTTTAGAATCCACTGAAGCACTCACTCTCGTGTCCTACTTAACAAGGAGTTCAAAGTTCAAGCACCTCCCTTTTTTGTTTTGTTTCATAAATATATTTTCTTCATCTAAGAGCAAGTTATTTAAGGAACTATTGATTAGAAAACATCTCTTACGTATTGAGTACGGCTGGATGCAAAAATGAGAACCCATTTGAAGATTCTCATCCCAGCCGCTTCACACTCGGCTGCACTCGGCCGTCCCAGTGCATGTTGCAGGTTCTGGTTTGTTGGAGCCAACAGGACAACATCGTCTGCAAACAGCCACAATGAAATCCTATGGTCTCCAAACCAGACCTCATCCAGCTCCATTTTGTTCATAAAGACAGTGAACCGAACCGGTGAGAAAGAACAGCGTTGATGGAGGCCAACGTGCACCTGGTCTGACGTACTTCTGTCGATGCAAACACAGCTCTGACTCCGATTAAAGAAGAAAACATCACTCAGATAAACAACATGTAAATTAAAATTCAATTAATTAATTATTTATTGAATTTTTTTCCCTTGAAAAGTTTGAGAATCCTTGCTCTGAGGTAAACTGAGAATCTACTTCTGAATACATTTGAACCAAGTCTTTCCGTTGCAAATGCCTATTATTGAAAACCCTTCATAAAGATGCTTGCAAAGAGTTTTAAAGCTGCTCAAAGCCAACAGGAGGCTCTGAAAGCCTGAAGGACAGTTGTGTGTGCTCGCCTTTGTTGCATTTATGTGTGTAAGCAGAGTGATTGTGCGAAAGATGGAAAGAGCAGGAGATGGAGAGATGGAGCGAGCTGCCGTGCTGAGGACTGTCTCTAAAACAGGGGCAGCTGTAGTGGAGCTAATGAGCCTTGCAGCCGAAAGCCCAGTGTGCACGCTGGATGTGTGTGCGCACTGGCTGTGTGTGCACGCTGGATGTGTGTGCGCACTGGCTGTGTGTGCACGCTGGATGTGTGTGCGTGCAAGAGACTGGAGACACAACCCAAACATGTGTGTCCGAATCAGAGGTGAGTTACCCAGAGCGCGCTGTAGCTTGACCCCCCATACGTCCGTCACTTCTACCCAGGGGATGAATCGGTTAGTCCAAAAAGGTGGCGGCTTCTCTCCTCAGCTGACTTTGTTGCTTGGTAGTCGCTAACAAGCCCTTGGTCGCTATCTCTCGTGCACTCCTACCTCCCTTCTCTGCTGTGATGCCTTTCATTTGCGCCATCTCTCATTACCCCTCCATTTCTAGGCCCTCTCCAGAGTGGCACTTTAATGAACACTCTATGTGTGTGTGCGTATTGTTGGTGTGGGGGTAGGGTACTCACAGAGGCAGACAAAGAGGGATGCTGAGACAGGCCCATACACTGACAGGCAACGTAGATGACTGGATTCTAATGGGTAGACAGGCTAATTGCTGCTAGATGCATGTTAGGTCTTTCATACCAACTCTCATGACTAGACAACCATTTAAAAAGGCGTCATAGGAACTGGAGGGACTGCGGCATAAGTTTGAGCAAGGACGCAACAAGAAAATGCAGGAAATGTCTGTAATGGGATATTTTTTAAATGTTTGGGAATGAAATGATCCCTTTTGAAGCCAAAGTAGCAGAATTTAGACAAGAGCTTCAAAAATCCAAAACACTTTCTATACAGTGACTTGGCTTCACACACACGCCTCCCTCCATTTCTCTTGTATAATTGTATCTTCAATAATGTATTTCCATCATTGATTAAAGTAGTCCACAATCTCCTCTACAAGGTGTCACAGTACATTCTCAAAAAAATGCTTAATAGGAAAAGTAACAATGCTTACTTTGGGGTCAAGTCCGACAACCTCTAAATTATAGGCAAACAAAGAATGGCTTCACACATTTTGACTGCTTGTGTCTCAAAGGTTTGTGACAGGATTTATCACCTGCTTTGTCTCCATGGAGATGTCTGCATCGGCCGGAACGTTGCATCATTGAAAAGTATTAATAGTGTTAATCTCAGAGACAAAGATGAGTTACTCCAAAATTTTAGTATTCATTCAATACCAGATACAATATTTCTGACTCTAAAATATAACACACGAGTTACACTTATACCAACTACTCTGAGCTACAATACAATACAACATATATTTACTCTAAATACGGTTTAACATATTTGATACATGCGTTTCAATACGAAAGGCAAAGCAAAAAGATATTCCAGACAGCCCATTGACCAGTATTTACAAATAACTGGACACTTGTTATAACTTTGCCTTCGGAGAGGTCACCTTGAACAACATGTGCCCCCCTGGTGTTAGCCGCGGTCCCTGTGGAGCAGCTCTGCCATGCGCCTGACCACCAGAATATAAAGAGAGTATCGAGTAGGCATGTCTGTGACTCTGTGCAATGCCTGGATTTGGAGGGCATTTTTCTCCCCGGTAACCCCGACCAGGCAATCACGAGCAGAAGGGCTGTTTGTGAGGGCATCCATCATAATATTGCTCGCCTAGGGGCCGGCTTCTCAACACTCGAATTACTGAGATAGCCCTGACAGAAGCACACACTGTCACTCAGACACGCCGCCACTCGCTGCACAAGCCCCTCGGACAGGCACAGTATCCGGCTTTCTTCCTGGAGCATCGGTGGTCGAGATGGGGATGTTTCCGTGTAAGAGTGTGGGGTTGTGTTGTGTGCAGAGGCAGTGGTTCGCAGGAGCAGAGAGGAGCAG